>WBMW01001028.1:23769-185606 GCA_013396635.1 Penelope pileata | reverse complement strand
GGAGAGGGAGGGGTGTTGGAAAAGAAAAAAAAAAAAGCAGGGTCGAAGTTTCTTCCCTGAATTATTATTGTGCTGTGTAACGAAGCAGAAGCTTACACAACCATGAACTAATTTGTTACAGCTCCTCATGAGGTCTGTAGTCCAGCTGGAGAGAGGTGGAGAGAGAAGTTTATTTTGGAAAGGGGAAGGAAGGCACTTTCTTTAACTTATTTGAAGTTTTGGTTTGTCTAATGCCGTGTTTGTTCAAAAGCCATTTGGTGTGTAAGTCAATTTGTCTGACCTATAAATTGTTAGTGCTTATCTGCTGCTTTTATTTTTGAACACCATGAATGCAAAGGAGGTGGTGACTGAATATCGACAGGTGATGCTGTTCACACGCTGTAGCAATCTGTTTCCAGCTTTAGCACCAGGATGCTGTTTGAAATCTGTATAAATGAGAAATATGTTTATCACAAGGGTGCTGAGCTGTGCTTCCTTTTTGATTCCTTAATTTTTAATGTGTAATGATTCTGCTGAAAGCACTTCTCTCCTCATTTTTCTCAAGGCACTGCAATGTTCATTAAGAGCAGCAGTGTTGTATGGTGCAATGTGTTGCTGATGTGTTAAATAATATATATTTGAAAACTGCATTTAAAATGATGTTCTGAAGGTAAGTTTCCCATGAACGAAACAGAGGAACTGTTACTTTGTCCTTAACTTACCTTGTTACTTCATAGCTTGTAAGAAACATAAGAACAGAGATGTTTGGAGAAAGTTGTTTTCTGCTTGTTTCTTATGAGTTGTGGTGTTTAATGTAGGTTATAGGGAGTTTTCCAAAAAATATTTTTATTAATAAATCTTAATTTTGCAGTGAGAAATCTGACAAAACATGCTTAGACAAGAGTTTTATCCTGTAGCTCAGAAGTATCTTTAAAAGCTTTTCTTTCTGGAAATATGATGAAGGATTCATTCTTTGAAACTAACAGCCAGGACACAGAAGGCAGGTCTTTAAAGTCTTTATACAGTTTGATGTGCCAGGTAATTGAAGTTAATTTTTTTGCTTGAGCGTTCGCCATTTCAGTAGACAAGGTCTATGTATATATTTCCTTAACAAATGCAATATCTAGGTTTTTTTTTTTTTTACATGTGAGAAGGATATAGTTCTTTATTTTACTGTTTGTCTTTTCTTTTAGAGTTCCTTCTTTAGGATTATTGAGTCCTTGACTGAGACTTCAACACCAAAACAAGCATATGTGCTAGTGTGAATCACAAATGCTACCAGCTTTGTTTGCAAGTGGTCCCAGAGTGCAGCTCTGTCTCTTACAATCTGGCTTTTCTGGCATGGGGCTCATCTGCTTTCCCTTGATACGGAACAGGGACTTTTTTTTTTTCTGAAGCCCTTCATCACTCAACACTTTTTCCTCCCCTGCATGAACAGCAGCAAACCCAGGGGCACAGAGCCAAATTCTGTCATTTGTCCTTAGCATTTCAAGGACTTTTTAAAGGAAAAAAGCCACAAAATCAACCCAAACCTTTTGTGGGGGCAAAGGAGATAACACCTGCTTGTCGCTTACAAATCATTCTGGGGCTTTTAAAATGCTGGTGGTACGTAAATGCAAAACTGGAATACTCCCAACCTCTTGGTATTTTTTACATATGTAGAGAGTGTGACTGCTTTAGACAAACAGTGTCCTCTTGCTGTAAATAAGTACTCAGAACATCTGTGCTTCCATTTTGATTTTGAGTTTATCAGAATGAGCTTGGACAAATTGGTAGCTGGGGGATATTTTTTTTTTGTTAAAACGGTGTGCTCTAAACAGCACACACTGGAAAAACTAAACATTTGTATGATTTGGATTTGCTGGTATTCTTTGCCCCCTTGCTTTTGTATGGGAAAAATGGTGAAGAAATTTCTATTTATCCATGTTTATCAGGTGTATTTGCCTGTCTGGCTTTTAGCAACTGTGTCTACTGAAGTGCAAGACAAATTACCAGTAACCGGTCATCTGGTTTCTAATTTGTCCTCTGTAGACTTCATTTACCTTCTTGTTTGCTGAAATCTACATAAAATCAGTACAAGGGAAAAAAACAAGGCAGTGAATAGAACACCAGTGATAAATGAGGTACTGTGTTGGCAAAGATAGTGAGCACTGTGCTTGTAGCTGAATTCTGGTACTGTCTGGCAGACATTTAAGGCATTGAGTGTGCATGGAACAGTACCTCTAGAAAAAACGGAATCCTGGGTTATAGCAAAAAAAAAAGGTGCATTCTTGTCTCTTGAAGGGGAAAGTCTCTGAACTCTCAAAGCTGGGTGCTGACAAGAAGACTCTGAATTGATAATTAGGATAAAAAAGCAACTAACTTGTAAGACCTTTCACTATGGGGAGCATCCCGTCAGTTTTGTGAATTTGGTTGTTCTGGAAGATGTTATTGAGGAAGAGCAGGAAAAAAAGTAATTTGTAAAGAAAAACCATCTCTACAAGGGATTACCTTTTGACTTTAGCGGTCCTGGGAAAGCGTGTGAACCTTGTACAAGAACATTCTGCGTGCACTTCTGACTAAAAATACGTATGTAAGAAAACACGTACTGAGCAGTGGAAATAAAAACTCTGTTAGACTGAAGAAAAAATGACCTCATAAGAAAACCAAGTATACTAAATGTACACAGAAATGAAGGGTAATGATTGTTGCATAGGCAAGAGGAAGTGATCTGTTTCATTGCATAAGACTATAATAAATGTGGCTGGCAAAAAGGAGAAGGGAAAACCTTTTCCTTCTTTCACACAATAGCAATCCAGAACAATGATTCTTTTGTATGATTAACTCTGAATATCGATGTCAGGTTCCAAAAAATGAATCCATGTGGTTCCAAGTTGGTAGATATTGCCCCCACTTGTGTTGTTGGCTAAATGAAATTTCCTCCATGAGAGCTCGTTTAATAGCTCCTTCCGTCATTCCATATAACACAAGGATTCATCCCACAATGTCTGTTCGGAGTTAACGTACCATTTTGATTTCAGAACAGTAAAACAATAAGCTATTGCAACAAGTCAGGCATTGCTGGATGGTTGATACGTACTGTGGGCATGTGAGAAGGCAACTCTCTGTAATAGGAAAGTACAACTTCACCACGTCTCAGACGTGTTGGAGAATAACTGAGGCAGGAATTGTTTTAATGGTGCTCTTCTGAAGATCATCTTGAGTTATTTTGTTTAGCGTGGATAAGGCATAATTTAAAATTACATAACTTTCTATAAGCAGTGCTTTGATTTCCAGCCTTCCCAGCTGTGCTTGTGGAGAAACTCACTTAAAATCTAAATAGGTAGTTGTTAAACTGCCTATTTTAGGCAGTTTGTTTAAATGTTAAGTAAAGGTTAAGTACAGGTTAGGACCTGGTGAATCTCTGATACATCTAGGAGCGACAGCTTGAGGTGTCTGTTTGCAGTAAACATGTATTGCTTTGTTAAAGGGTAGGGTGGGAAACATGTCCTTTGCTTGCTGCTTTGGTCCTGTCTGCTTTGCTGTCTTAAATTGCTGGAAAAGGTGGATTTGACATGGATTGCGAAGTAGGGTACAGGCACACACTGGCTCCTCTTGGCTCCATAATGGAGGTTGTGACCTCTGAGAGTGATAACATTCCTACATCTATTTTCCAGGAGATTTTTTTGTAGGTACAGCATTGCCTTCATAAGTCATCTCATTTGTAGTGTGGCTTTGGGTCATGGAGTGCAAGGGTCAGTCTAGTAGCCTAAAGACTGGAGGATGTTGGCATTGCAAAATATTCTCAAAATAGTGCTCTTGAAGATGCTTGCTTGAAGGAGTGTGGTATGTTGAAAGCCTTGCTTTTCTTCACTGTTTTGTTAACGCGTTTGAAACCTAGATAAACGTGTTTGAAACCTAGATAAAACTTGCTTTCAGATGGTATTTTCTCTGGTGCTGAGGCTTTTACTTTACGTTAGCTAAGCAGGCTTACTAACTGCTTGGCCAAAGTAAGCTGGCACATGTATGCATGTGGTTTCACAAAACCCATAGAATGTTAATCTGTGCATTCCTCAAAGCATTACGATGTAGAATGTGCAGCTCCATTACTATTGCAGTTGAGCACCCTCCTCCTGCACAAGGTTTCTTTCACAAATGCAAAACAGCAAATTTCCTGCTGTATTTATATTGTGCATACGGTCAGATTCTCTTGCTTCAGTTCTGTTTGTTGCTTGTCTCAGCCCGTTGTCATGCTAGGTTTCTGCTACTCTGAAGTATAACTTTATACTTCAGTAAAAAGTTATCCTAGCTTTTTAACTTAACATGAAAATAAATATAACTCCACAACTCTGTGCTTAAAACCAACAACTACAGACGACACATGCTTGTAGTAAAGCAATGTGAGAGCTCTGTGCTCGTGTTCCAGTTTCTTCCAAATGCCTATCACTTGGCAGTTTCTGCAATTATAAAATTTTCATACGTTGAATCTAACGCTGCAATGCTTTGTTATATTTTGCTGTTTGAGTCTGTATAGGCTGAAGTAGTACCCCTCTTCACTGTACTCTGTTGCTTTTCCTCTGAAGTCTATGGATAATGCGATCTTGCCCCACTGTGAGAGCAGGGACTTCAGCTGTTTTTCTGCATTACAAGGCAACCAAGCTCAAATCTTTACTTTGATAAAGAGTACTTTATCCTAGCTCACGCTGATTCAGCTGTGCGGGTACTGAATTTGTGCTCCCTGCTTTGCAGGCTGACATTCTAATCTTTTTCTTTCGTTAGTTTCAATCCCCAGTCCAATTTTGAGAAATACTGATTCAGAACAGCATTTTTCATCACATTTCTTGGTTAGTGTTCATGCTGGTGAGTCAGGTACGCTGTAGATCTCCTGTTCACAAAGGGAGGTCGTTCTGTGTGGTACACTCTGGTCAGTGAACTGAACTTCTAAACTGAAGGTCTCCAAAGGTTCACGGCACTTGCTATTGTTCTCACCACAGCAAGAGCCATGGGTGTGTTTAGTTCTTCATTCCAGGGACTATCTGTAATGGTAATGGCACTGTGGGAGTGTCTGCAGGATATACGCTATCTTGCAGTTTGGCAACCCTAGACTCTGCTCTTTTTTTCTAGGCTGCATTACTAAATAACATAGACATTGCATAGCTTCAGAAAGCTACCTGCTTTGTTTTCTTTATTGAGCACAACTCTTTCATGCTAATGTGGAAGGCTGAGGGACTTTCTCTACATTTTTATTTAGAGAACTAGTATGCTTGTGATGTTAAGCCATTCACTTGTAGGCAGCTGTACAGCTGTGGGCTGTGTTATTTTTCACTTCTTAGAAGTTACTCGTGTTGCTGGAAAAGTACGAGGGCTGCTCCAAAAGCAATACCTCCTATTTTATTACATTGGTCCATGACATCAGAGGCAGATGTTGGTGGTATGGCAGCAGAGGTTGAACCTGCCCACCAGTATTCCATTCCATTTTGTTGCTGTGCAACACATGGCAGCAGAGGGGCAGTCTGACAAAACAACGTCTGACTTGGGAGCGTTGATGGAGCAAACGAGTGGAATTGAATTCCTCCATGCGGAAGAAATGGCACCCACTGACATTCATTGGTGTTTGCTGAACATTTATGGAGACAAAACAGTGGGTGTGAGCACAGTGAGGCAGTGGTGGAGCTGCTACAGTGGGGCACCTCCTCTGGTGCGGATTTTTAAGAGCTTGGCATGCAGGCTCTTGTTCATCACTGGTGAAAATCCATATAAGATGTGTAATATAGCTTAAGAAGAGGCTCAAAGTAATGAATAAAATAAGATACTTGATGTGAGAACAATAGAAAACTGTCTTGAAGAGCAAGATTGGTCAGTACTGGAGGCTATTTGTACTGCTCTCCATACAGGTTATCCTATGTCAAGTTCTGTGACCATTCCATAGCCCTAAATGCTGGCAGGCCATGGCTACAGCCTGTGCTGGGAGGAGGGTATTCTTTCACTTTCGTTAATTTTCCTGCTCTCCACGGATTCTGATCTTTCTGGGAACCTGAAACTCTCTTTGGGGGACTTTACCCGTGGCTGGAGGCTATAGCACAAAGTGGTGGTAGGGCCCTTTCGCTGCCTCTTACCTCCTCCAGCCATTGATTCTGGAACTTTAATGAAAGAGTTAAAGGCGAAAAAGACCTCAAAGTCACACCGTCTATCCTGCAGTTGATGCTTGGGTCGTGAAGCATCAGACCTTGTGGCATTCATTAATGCTGCAGCATGAGATTGTCTGGACTGATTTGTTCATCCACCTATCATCGTCTTGGCTTGGAAAATGATGTCAGATATGATTGTCGTCCTTGTGCTTTGTGTTGGCAGATTATTGTTGCTGGTTTCAGCTACCATTGCGTCAGGCAAAGAAAATGGACCATTTTCTCCCCTCCACAAATTCAATTATAGCTTTGGGTTGTGGATATCAAATACATTCATGATACTTCATAGCATCAAAGAAAGAAAATAATCCAAAAATGTTTGTCATAGCCACAGGCTGCAATATTATTCTGACTCATTTCTGTGCGCAGTAAATGTTGAGGGGGAAGAAAAAGGGAGAGATGAAGCAGTGTGCAGATGCTGTGTAAGGCTTTCTAATGCATAGCAATAGATGAGTGGTTTCTGTGAGGCCAGCTCTTTTCTCATAGGAAACCTTGAATTTACAGATTTGTTCAAAGTGATTTGATCTGTACTGTTTCCTGTCGCACAATGTGCTGTGTTCAGATATTGCACTGCATCTGTTATGACAGATACGGTAGATTTGGGGAGTCATATGAATAGAGAAGTGGGGAAGCTGAGCTATTCATAACTCTTTCAGGATGGCTACCAGAACACAGCCACTTAATTTTGGGGTTGCTGTTTTTTACTCAGATAAACTGAGTGAATGAAAAAACACACAATGACAGACTGTATATTAACCTTTGCTGAACTCTTGCATAGAGTGTTGTTGCTGCTGCTCTTGTTTGTGTTTCTGCCTGGGTCTTTATTGCCTTTGTTATATCGTACCTGCAGATGTTTTCTGTGTTCCTTGAGATAGGAAGCATGGCTGTCTGTTTTGGTCAACTTTTAGAGGCTGTTTGAGTGCTTCATTGGAAGAAAAGGTAAAAGATAAAGATGTGCCTGCAAACTAGCAGGAGAGATTGCTTCTTCCCCTGTTGAGACCTTCCCTGATTGTTGGCATCCTATACAAGTGGCTTTAGGAAGAATTCTGTGCTAAATTCCTCCTTTGCCACACCTTTTTCATCTTTTGTTTCTGCTGTATAGACCTTGTTGGAGTAAGCCATGAGTGAATGAGCCCTTCAGAGATGGTGCAGTGCCTCAGATGTTTTTGGTTCTGTATTTTGTATGTAGGTTTTCTTTCCTTCCTACCATTCTCCCGTTAATTAGTGCTGTGAGGAAAAGCTGATTGTTGGTCTTCATTATTGAGTTGTAGCACTAAAGCAGTGCCATTATCCCATGAACTTACTTTGATGCCTTTAATAAATTCGCTCTTACTGCTTTGTGCAAGGTGTATGGGAAAAGCTCAAGGATGCCATATTAAGAAATACATCTCCTGAGTAGTGGGCTCGAGAGCAAATCTGATATACATCCTTGTAGTAGGGTTGACCACTCCATCCAGAAGGACGGAATGGCAGAACTAGAAGGAAATGTATAAGGCTGTACTGTCAAAAGAAAATGTGTGTGTGCCTGTCCTGACAAAATGGATATAGGGAATGTGTTATTTTTACCCTTTTTGTGGACAGTATACCTGCATAACCCTAGTGACTTTGTTCTGCACTGATGCTGCATGATGGAGTTGAGACCCCCGTCCTTACATTCATGACTTGTTCTCATTGTGGACGTAGGCAGAACAGCGACAGCCAAGCTGATGTAATTGTGTGGAATGACGCAGTTGTTTAAGAATTTATCAGGATAAGACTGCTTTCTTCTGTACCTGTACTGTTCTATTGCCTCTCTCCTACATGTGTTCATGGGAAAGATGACTATTTTTTCTCTCATGGATAAGACTGATAACTTGCTGTTGCTGGCACGGAGGATGAACTTCTCTGAGAAACTTGTAAAATCCTTTCCTCAGATAAAGTTATTGTGATTCCCTCTTGTGTCAAGTGACTCCATCTCTTCAAGTACATGCAGCCTAAGTAAGGGCATGCCCTTCAAAGCCAATCTTTCATCTCCTCTTCAATCCAGAATTAATTTTTGGCATGTCAGTCACTTCCATGGGTTGTGTCATTGTAACTGCAGGATTATATTGGATTATTCGTTTATTAAACTTTCTAAAGTAACGTTTGGACACATCCAGAATTAATATAGCTACAGAAATCTCTAGTAGATAGGGTTGCATATAGGCAGGGAAGCTGTCATATTTTGGCTAAAGCCGTTCACTGCAGCAAGGTCTCTAGTTGATACTAAATAACGTGGAGACAGTAATAAGTCTATTGACTGCTTCTTATGGAGGTGTCTAGCTTTCCTCCCTTTGGCATCCTCTCTGTATTTACCAGTCTGTGTGGAGATCTTAAGATTGTTACAAAGCAAGTGATGAAAGTATAAAGGTGGACTCGTGTCAGTGATAAAGTAGTAAGTTTGTCTTATCAGCTGTAGCAGATTGGGAAGGAAGTTGCCTTGGCATTTGCATGTTAATTGCTTGTTTTTAATAAACTCTTGGTTTACAGGCTCATAAGGGTAGAGTTAAATTTGTTCTCTCTTGTAGTGATAAACTTCCCAAGGAGGTTTCTGGAAGCACTCTGTAAAGCTGCCACATCAGATGGAAAGAGGCTGAGGTACATACAGCAGGGCTACACCGGGCATGGCTGTCGCAGCCTTTCATGATCCCCTTCCCCTCTTCTCCTCAGCCTAGAGCCCACAAACTGAAGGAGAGAGAGTTCTAAAGGAGAAGAAAGTTGTGGTCATTTCTGTGCATGCTTTGCTAAAGCATAGTTCTAAGCCTTCACCGAGTATTGATCCTCATGACTTTTGAGCAGAGAAATGCAGTTAATCCTGCTTCATGGGTGAGGAGACTGAATAAAAAAGAAGCTTATTGAGTTGTCCAAAACTACACAGCAAGACAGAGATGAAGATGAGGAATCCCTTATACTCTGCCTGCTACTCTGACGATTTACTCTCACTGGCCACAGCAGCATTTACAGCCTTGAAGTTGTTTTCCAGGAGCACGCATTCTGCTATTGCAGGAAGGATGTCTTCACTCATCTCCCTAAAGCAGAGCAGATAAGGGCTGTAGCCCATTTCTGTTAATGGCCTTGGCTGTTTCCCAGTACCCTGTCTTGCTGGCTGTGCAGTGCTTCCAGTACCTGGTGAGTCCTGTTCTGGGCTCAGGCTCATACAAAAGTTGCTCTCAGCATTGTAAGAATGGAATTTTTAAAGGAGCAGGCCTGGGATGGTGGAGTAAACCATTGCTTCGGAAGGAGCACAGTGCAGTCGTGGTGGGGTGTGTATTCTCAGGTTTATCATAGCTATTTTTAACTGTGCTTTCCCACTGTTGCTCAGAATAAACAAGAACTCTGATTTACTTTTAAAAAAGGTTTTGTTTTAGAGATTGTTCTTGTGGAATGAGCTCTTTAATGTTTTTTCTGTTCCTGCAAGGACACCGGAGTAGCTCTTCTATCTAATGAAAAAGAGCTCTTTATTAGGTGGTAAATTAATGCAGGGCGTTTAAAGCTCTCAAGTGACTCTCTGGCTGTGGTGAAAGTACTTTTTTTCTCTTATGACTTTACTGTGAGCTTTGTACTTTTTCTCTGAACTTTAGAAACGGTGCTTGCAAGCAAAACTGTTCTTGCCGTGTGTTGCTTTTGTGTGGAAGCTAGGTCTTGTATAGGTGCAGGTACATCTTGAATGTAACTTACTGTTTCTTCTCTTTACGGTCTTCCTAGAAGACATTGTCTGAAGATGGTAGTATCAGCCAGCAGGACTGCTATGTAGCACTTTTAGCTCAGCCTTTCCATTATAGATCTCCCCTGTGAGTGGCTTATCCTCTAGCTTAGATGTTTCAAGTGCTTTCAGGCTGAAGCTAAATGTATGAGTTCTCTGCCTAGAAGCAATCCCCACCCTAATATTCCTTTAAAAGCAGGTTAGCTGCAGAGAGTGTAATGTAATCCTCTGCCTGCTTTCAGCACTTTCCTACTGCAAGTGTTTAAATGCTTTCCAAACATTAAATTAATACTTGCAGCACTTCTGTCAAATCAATGCCTCGATACTAAGTAGATCCATTTTACACGTATGGAAAGAGAAGCTAAGAGCAGGGTGGCTTACAGAAGGTCATGGTTGTAGAGCTTGGGAGTACAATAGAGTCTAGCGTCACAGATTTCCGTCTGTTTTAAAAATGAGATTCCTTCAAACAGCTGATGAATTGTCTATTTTTGCTGCTTCTTTCTGAGATAATCTTATTTTGACTTGAGACCTGCATGGGGTGATGGTAAGGCTATTTTTTAATGTGTATGTATGGCTTTTGACTAATCGGGCTGACCTCTTGATCAGGGCTTCTAAAAGCAGCTTTAATAAGATAATAAGTCATCTTTAGATTCTGTAACAAGTGACCTAATTATATAGCACTGTAGGTAGGAAATGCAGGGGTTTTAGAGCTTCTCTGCATCTGCTTTCAGACACTTCTTTAAACGGGTTGCATACACGGGTGTGTGCTGAAGTCAGCCGAGATAAAGCCAAGCGTTACCTTGCATCTGTGCTAAGAAACATACCACATTGAGGGTGAGCTATTTTGTTTAAACTTGACATAATTATGTCAGTTTCTCTCAGGGAAACAAAAGCCTTTGCTGTCAATGCTTCTGTGCTTGCTGGATGTAGCAAGATTGTTGGAATTTTAGTAACAGTTTAAAGAAGAAATGGTCTGCGTAAACTGGATGGATGAGATTTCTGCTTTCGTTTCTGCCCTTTTTCCCTGTCTCTGTATTCTGTTCTAGTTCTGGCAGATACAAAAATCAAAAATATGCTTCTGATTTGATCTTTGTATGTCAAGTGAGTTGTCTCCGTCTTCTCAGTGCATATGTCCTCAGGACATGTCTTAGGCTCGGTGATTTCCTCAGGCTGTTATTCTTATTCACTTGCCTCTGGACAGTAGTCGGCCTCTTCCTTGTTTGAATGCCCTTCCAAAAATGTCTTTCTGTAAGCAATTGGTCACTGTACATCTGCCTAGTGACCCAGTCAAAAACCAGCAACTGCAAAGTCAGCTGTTTGGCGTGACTATTTGGAGAACTGTGGGAGGCTTGGGTATACAGAAGCCTTGGCAGATGCTTGAGGCAATCATCTTGCATGTCTAACCTGTAATCTCTCATCTGGGAGAAGAAGGAGATGCATTACGGCAGGAAACAAACCATTTTCTTAAGTGTTTAAATGAATAAAAAAAAGGAAATGGTGAACTTAGACTTCTGCGGAGTCTTTAACTCAGCCTCTTGTGCTTACCTGTTAAACAGCTCTTTGCTGTGCAGCAAAGACCAAATGGCAGCATTTATATATTTGTGTTTAATAATATAGAATTGAGTGCAGGTCTTTAGTTTCCTGCAGAGACAGCAGCTGAAACCTGTGAAGTCTACCCAAATGAATCAAGAATTTGAAGATTGACTTCCTTTATGAATTCCAGTAGGCCTCTGTTTGTTATTGCGTGCTAATAGGAAGATGGAGGAGGAAAGTGATAAAGGCACAGCGTGTGCAAAAATAGAGATTCCATTAACCTGAGGTCCTGTGGCTTCTGATGCTCGCGCATCACTCGGGATGCATCTGCTCCTGAGACCTAGTTACTTCAGGGCTCAACTTCATGTACACTGATTAAGGGATCCAAGGGTGATTTCCCAGGTCGCTTCTGCAGGTTTTTTTGTAACCAGACAATTGCAGAGTGACTCGAGCAATCGTACAGGGGCCTGGCTACATCTCCCGCTTATTGCTGTGACTTAAATAGGGAGGCGATTACTAAAAGCAGAAGGAAATCTGAAGTAAGAAGGCTGAAGGAGGCAGTGTAGGCAGAGACAATAGTAGCAAAGATGAGGGAGAGTGTGGAGGGTAAGAAAGGAAACAAGTCCAAGAACAACTGTTTCAAGTTCAAAATGCGCTGGGAAATGTAGGATTTTTGACATCACGGTGTTACATTTCAAGTTTGTTTTTTTTTTCTCTAGGAATGAGCAAATTAGGGACAGCTTTCAAAGGGAAGTTTGCAGTGTTTTCTCGGCTGATCTGCAGCTCTGTTTCTGTTGTGGAATTAATCTGCTTTTATGTGGCAACCAGATTGTTGCTGCTGGTAGCTGTAGTAACTCACAATAAAGTACACGTGTGTATACTAGATGTAGCATTTCCTTTCAAATATGTTTTTGGAGGTGCTTACCCACAGGTGAAAGCACTGCACGGATGGCACTGCCCCATTGCTCTGGCTTGCCCATGAGAAGTGCTGGAAAGCTTCAGGGGGTACATAGGACCCATGGCACATGTGCTGCAACCAAACACACTGCATGTTGTTGTTTTTTAGGGCAAGTCAGTGGGCTGAAGCCAAGCAGATGCTTTTTTTCTTTTTTTTTTTTTCCCCCTTTCCTCCCCTTCTGTAAAGATTACTGCAGTTTCTCAAAGTCAAGAATAAGGGATTTTGATGCTTTTAGGTCTTTGGGAGTCTCTGCCCCATATTGGGGCAGATGTATGGCTCAGTGAAGAGCACACATGCATTTCAATTTGCATTCCTTTTTAAAACTCCCTTGACACACAGTCTCCTGTGATCTCAGATAGAGCAAATGAGCTTCCTGTGCCCCAGCTCTCTGCATGTGTAAGGCTGCAACCACCTGACAGGGATCCTTTAAAACTCTTTATATAGTTCTGCTTTATGAGATGGTGTGCTCGTGAATACCTATAGCAACACTTACTGCAGTGTCTCACAGAGCAGGAGCTATAGCAGTATCTAGCACAATAAGTGGTGCTGGCTTTTGTATTGTGTGTGGGCTTACAGACCTGCTTTTCTGCATTGTTACAAGTCAATGATAGAAGTTCACGGTTGCCTTTAATTGTTTTTAGAAATTTCAAGTTGTTCCTTGCTTTATATACTCTTTGCCCATTTCTGTTACTGATATCTATGATAAAAAGAGCTTTAGGAAGCACATGTTTCTGTCTTGTGCATCTTCCTTTACTCCTCCACAGTTTGTGTTCATGTCAACATTGGGTTTGTTTAATTATCTTTTTTTTTTTTTTTTTTGGAGTAGCTAGACTGAAAGACCTCACGCTGCCTTTTGAAGAGAGTGTTGGGAAAACTGAGTAGGGGGAGGGAAAAAACATAATCAGTCAGTTGATAATATTAATTCTGACTGTTATGCAGAGAACTGCTCATTTTTTCAAATTAGCCACAGAAGTAGGTAGTCAAATTATGATATTGAGTTCACCAGTCAGATTCAGGTTATTGCCCCTGAGTAGCCATTCTGCAGAGCGGGGTAGCATCTGCACAGTCAAGTAAGAAGGATTTTTCATCCAAGAAGTCCTCCAGGATCCTCTCTGAGGTCCTCAATGTCAGATGCAATGACGAACTGTAATTCTGAACGTCTCAGCTTGTCTGTAACTAACAAATCCCTGAACCTGAGAAAACAATGGAGCACAAGCTGACCTTTTGTAGCCACTGGGTGCTCCCATGTGCTGTGCTGTTCTCGGGGGCTTACCATGACTGCATGGTCCTTGGCTGCCAAACTTCTGGGTATCATCCCTGCCAAGGACAGTGCGTGTGTTCCGAGCACAGCGATGTGGGGCCGTGCATGTCAGCAAACAGCCGCTACCAAGTGTCACATTAGAAGTGGCAGTTGCTTGCCGCGTCAAGCAGTGGGAAGCCACAGGGAGAACAGCAATTAACCTGTGGGAGCCAGTGATGCATTGACAACATGAAAGATTTGGGGTGTCACACTGTAGTAGGGATCTGGAGTCAATTGACTGTATCTGGTCTTTTTTTTTTTCTAGCTTCTTTTTGAAATGGATTGGTCTTAATTTGTAACAAACAAAAAAACCCACATTTTCAATATCTTGTTTTCTAGGGTACATCTTTCCCCTTGCTTTGTGTCCCTATTGTGTAGGATATCTTTACATTCAGTTATATTTATAATCTGATTCTACACTCCTTCGAGATGTGTCTTATCTAAAAATCAACTTTACCAACATTGGTAGTGCATTTCTATCAAAATTAAGTCTTATCTGGGCTCTTGCAGAAGCAATGATTAAATAACCCGATTTAAAATAACAGCAATCATTTTGAGGGGGACAGATTTTTTTTTATTATTATTATTATTTTATTTTTTCTTTTTCCAGGCTTCCAACTGCATGGAATTGTCCAGTGAGAATCTGATCTTTGGTCACATAATGCTGTCTCAATAATGAGTGTCAATACAAAGCAAGAATGTGATTATATTGTCACTTTGTAGAAGGGATATAAATAGAATTTTAACAGATTCTATATCACTTGGAAGGCTCCTGCTGCTCACTGGTGGTGGTGATGCCTTGAAATGTTCATTAAAATGACTTGAAGTGTTGTTTAAGCCCAGTGTGTCTCACAGTCAGCTCAGTTGGCTGCTGTTTTCAATTCACTGTATCAATCAGGACTTCAAGCCTCTACATTTTAATTTCTTCTGCAGAAGAAACAACTTTTCTTGGCTCGTTTGTGCACCATGGTTGCATAAATTGCCTTCTCAGCTGTCAAGAGTAGGTAATGGACTGCTTTGTGAGGAGTCCATACTCAAAGGACTCAGGAAAGCTGTTTCAGAGCCCAAAATCTGGGTTGAAAATGTATGAAACTTTTTTTTTTTAGCCTTATCTCAAGTCTAAATATTGCAATTTAGGCACCATCTAGTATCTCTAGCAATAGATTGTAAAGGTTCAGCCATAGAACCTGCTTGTGTATTAGATGCTGGATGCTGACAAGCACTGTCAAATGCTGAGCATGTAGATGAGTTTGGCAGGATTTTCAGATTCTCATCAAGCACACAGAAATAGTTTCAATGAGTATCCATAGCTCAAGTGAGGTTTTTTTCTGCCCACTTGAAAAGGTGAAAATCTAGGCTTTGACTTTGCGGATTAATTCTGCCTTAAAGAAGCAGCACAAAGAATGCTGAAAGCAATTGCACCAGCCTACCATAACCACGCACTTCAGTAATTCTTCTGTTTGATACAGACACTTTAACTCATCTGTTATATTCCATCTGTAAAATCATAAAATTGATTGACAATTTAGTATTGTTACAGTGTGCAACCGTTTGAGCAGCTTTTGGAAGAAGCCTGGCTCCTTCTAACTCTTCCTGAAAGTTCACGTGGATGAGTTTTCTTCCTGTTTTGTCATTGTGTGCTGTAATGTCCAAGTGCAGTACCTTGTTTGCGTCAGGCAGGCTGCATAACCTTCCACGTAAAATGATGAGAAGGCCTCTTGAGGCTAGCTAAATTAGTGGTCCTTGGAGTAAGCATCTCCTTCTGCAGTTAGAAATCTCTTAATCTTTGCCTGGAAGGGCAGCAGGACACATCAGCAGTTTGGATCCTGGACACTGCACAGAGATTAGTCACAACTTTCTTTTCAGGCTTCGGAAGTGGCCCTTTGATGAATGCAGTCCCTGGCTTAGGTGCTAAAAACGAAAACATATGTTTTGTTTTCATATGTTCTCTCTTTTTTCTTGCAGACAAATAAATCAGCAGTGACTAGCTGACTCATCCAGCTATCAAAATCCTGTTGTTTTCCTTGGTAATGATTGCACCAAACACAGAGTACGTTTTGTGATTTGAGGCTTCAGTTTTTCTTACTGTAAAGTATTCCACCTCTTTCATTTCTGTGTCACCTTGTAAGAGGTGAGCTCTCTGGATGACTCCTTGGGGACAGCCAGTTCTAGCTCAGCTGCCCCTGGAGATGAGACTGCAGTGAGCTTTGTGTTGTAGGAGTTTGAATTTCTAATGGCTGTCAGGAGAAAATGGTCTGTGCATTAATACAGTTTGGGGGTACTGGTGGATGGCAAGCTGGACATGAGCCTGCAATGTGCCCTCGCAGCTCAGAAAGCCAACCGTATCCTGGACTGCATCCAAAGCAGCATGGCCAGTGGGGTGAGGAAGGGGATCCTGCCCCTCTGCTCTGCGCTGCTGAGACCTCACCTGGAGCACTGCATCCAGATGTGGAGTCCTCAGCACAGGAGAGACATGGACCTCTTGGAGTGCATCCAGAGGAGGGCCACTAAAATAATCCAAGGGATGGGACACCCCTTATGAGGACAGGCTGTGAGAGCTGGGGCTGTTCAGCCTGGAGAAGGTTCCAGACCTGATAGCTGCCTTTCAGTATCTTAAGGAGGGCTGTAGGAAAGAAGGGGACAGATTTTTTTTCGCAGGGTCTATTGTGACAGGGCAAGGGGAAATTGCTTCAAGCTAAAAGAGGGGAGATTTAGACTGGATTTAAGGAAAGTTTTTTACAGTAAGGATTGGAGAAGCACTGGAACAGGATGCCCAGAGATATGGTGGATTCCCAATTCCTGGGGACATTTGAGGTGAGGCTGGACAGGGCTCTGAGCACCCTGATCTTAGCTGTAGGTGTCCCTGTTCATTGCAGGGGAGTTGGACTAGATGGCCTTTAAGGGTCCCTTTCAACCCAAATGATTGTGTGATTCTGTGAGCAGAAGGCTCCTCGGGCTGCCCTGAGCTCGGCTTGCTGTGCAACCAGAAGGCTCCATTCGCTTTGCTGCAGCACGATGAGCAGTTCACATGGACGCTGTTTTGTTGCAGTGATCCTGAGCTCTGTTTCTCTAGTAACAGCAGAAATGCAAACTGTGAGGTTCTGCTTACGCATGCTTCCACCCTCCAATTTTCACTTCGCCATGGTCACTTTTTAGTAGCGTGTTGAAGTGCAGCATCCAATATGAAATGTTTCTTTTTGCAGCTGAAATGAGATTGGTGAGACCAGACTGGATTTTAATTGCTTTTGGTTCACAGCACGCGCTGTGTTGCTAGGTTCTACATAGCTCCGCGCTGCATCACTCTGCCAAAATGAGTCTCAGGGGAGGAATAACAGGGTTGGGGAGCCTGCGAATTAGGTGTGATGTACAATGTCAATGAAGTGGGGGAGGCGTGGGCTAGAATTGGCCTTCAGCAGGTTTTTCTGGTCCAGGGGTAAGAGGCTGGCACAGGGGTAAGTGTAACAAGGCATGGGGTCAGAACTGCGGTAGCCGTCTGGGCTGTGGGTCAGCGCTGAGCTGTGCCACCAGAGCTCTGCCTGGAGGCGTTGGCAGCATCTGCCTTCTCTCTGCTCGACTTTGTTTAGTGTAAGAGCTTGCTTTCGTGAGTGCTAAAATATGCCTGTATAAAAATATCCACTGTGTCCTACACATAAAGACTTGCTGTAGACCTCTCAAGAGGAGAGGTGAGAAGGATGCAGGCTCCCCTTGCTGTGTTTGTGTGGCGATGGCAAGTCAGCTTTGTCAGTTCTGCTGACATCCTTGGAAGGGCATGCTCTGAGACGGTGAAGAGCAAAGCGCTTAGAAGAGAAAGTTAGAAAAAGGGCGTATATGAGATGAATAAATTCCTGACAGCCCCATTGTATTCCTTATAATCCATCTCTCCAGAAAAAAAACTTCTAGCGCACAGCCTTGAATTTATTTTGCATCTATCACTTCGCTTTCTCTGCTGTCTCTGATTCAGGTTACTCATACTCTCCATCTCCCAGGTAAATTAAACACTATTGAAACAGCTGTCTGTTGTCTCCGAGAGCAGTGAAAGACAGCAGTTTTCCATAGGACAGAAATTAGATAGGCTCCTCTGGGGATAAATATTTGTAAGTCTGAATGTCAGCCAGCTGAGAGCAGCACCCATATTCTCATGCGTTTTTCGCTGTTTGTCTCTGCTGTTATTGCTGAAAAGATGTGTCGTGACACAAGGGAGGCACCTGAGAATGAAATTTCTGCTAAGGGACAAAAAGATGTACTTCAGACGCTGTTGCTTGAGAGTATTGCATGCACTTGAC
The DNA here is from genome assembly GCA_013396635.1 of Penelope pileata. Classification (NCBI taxonomy): domain Eukaryota; kingdom Metazoa; phylum Chordata; class Aves; order Galliformes; family Cracidae; genus Penelope; species Penelope pileata. Next base: position 167,668 of record WBMW01001028.1, on the reverse strand, counting down.
CCGAAACTTTTGAAAACTACATATCACTTTCATTCACTTACTGCTGTAGTTCTACCAGAAGCAGCTATGCAAGGCTTTTAGCACTTAGTCCTTGTGAACATCTTGCTGCTTTTTTGCTCACAGTTTTTATCCTCTAGAAACTGCAGTATTCATTGTATAAACATCTTTCCTTTCAAATTTGATGGTACACAGATTTTAGTGGTTTGTGTAGAATCTGCTCCATCTTCTCAACTTTCTCCTTTTATACTTTCCTTTTCTTACAATACTTGAAGAAGAGTTTATCATGCACTTAGCTGTGCTAGCCAGAATGTTGATGTTCTGAGACAGGTTTTACTTTGTCCTGCTGGTATTTGTTTACTGGAAATATGTAGGCTGTGTTAAAAGGATATGAAGTGATGCACTCAAGCTAAACTATTCTTTAGGTAAGACAACCTTTGGCTTCTTCCTCTGCTTCTCTGCGTTATGATGCTGGTTAGTGACATGCTCACGTTCGTGTTGTATCCTGCAGAACATCTGCTGCCTTCAGTGCATTTGCTTGTTCTTATTTTTGTGGGTCTATTTGTACTACATACAGTACAGATCTCATTGTAAAGTCGGGAATAATTTTTTTTTTTTTTTCTCGCGGGGAGCTCTGTAATGTTACAGCCGTAGCAGTGCTGCCTGAAGCCGCATTGTAGCAGGGAGATGGGGAAGGGTGTTTTTCCTGGTTAACAGAAATTGAAGCGCAAAAGGATCTCTGATTCAATTCTGCTTTGGGTTCTGTGCTCCCCTGGTTCAGCCTTGGCCTGAGCGGGTGCCACAGCTGTGAAGGGCTCTGCTCCACAGGGCTGGGGGATCTGGGACTGTCAGCTTCTTTCCTGCCAAGATGTGCAAATAAAAGTTTTCAGAAGCTTGCAATCAAATAAAAACATGGGGCCTTGGATTTCTTAGGAAAACTTGTGGATGTCACTTGTTTCCCATTTGCTGATATCTTTAGAAGTTGATGAGTGGTGGTTGGCCTCTGTGTCTTCATGCAAAGTCACTCTGGTGTTGACAGTCCTCAATAATTAAGTGGCAGCAGACCAAACATTTCGGTATGACTCATTCTCATGTTGATTTTCTAATTTCACCTGTCATCCGGAATATTTTCTTCACAGCAGATTACAGCACAAAAGCAACTGGATAAACAAATTACTGAAGTTTTCAGTGTCTCCTCCAGTAACACAGGAATTATTTTTTCCTAATAAGAGTCTATTTCTGCTACAGAACTGTACAGAGACTCTGCCTTATTGACACTGCTATGGCTGTCTCTGAGTCTGTAAGAAAAAATAATGGCCCAGCGGAGGTCCCAGGAGAACATATATGAACATTTCCTAAAATGACTGTTCTGTGGCAGAATGTATGGAGGCAATGACGAAGCACTTCTGCATTGTTTCCTTTCCTGTTTTCATTGACCGGTATAATGCATAATGTGGCAGTGCGTGTGTAGTCCAAGGTTGTTTTTTTTTGTTTGTTTTTTTTCTGTTAAAAAAGTGGATCTCTTCTGGTTATTCCACTGACATTTTTGATGGCATGTAATGAGTAGCAATCACATTGTGGAAATCTGTAGTGCTTTGTCTAGTTATCACCATTATCACCAGGTTAAATACATTTCTCTTCTGAAATCAAGGGAAAGTTTTCTTTCCATCTTGGATAAAATTGTTGGAAGCAGTTGCATTTAATTCTGACATGTTAGAGTCAATGAACTTTGATATTATGTCTGCAAAAAAATAAACCCGCACCTTTTTTCCTACATTCATCCCCTCTTGGGTTGTTAGCTCCAATTGGAATGAATTGGAATGTATACACATTCTTTAGATTGCCTAATAATAACATGGATGCTCAGGTGATACAGGCAGAAAAATAATTTTAACTTTAAAAATTCTAGANTAAAAAATATAAAAACCTTTTTAAAAAAAAAAAAAAAAAAAAAAAAAAAAAGGCAAGCATAGGAAAAGCTTGGGCATGAAACTGCTTTGCCCAAGAGTAGATGAAGACTCCATAGGCAAATGGGATGTGGACAATCCTCCTTTTCCATTCAGCAGAAGCCAGAAAACAACACAGTCATCTGGGAGTCATGTAGTTGTCTTTATGGTGCGATCCATCAGGCTGAGACCTAAACGCATGGAGCCAATCTTGCACGCATTTAACAAGAGAATTAGCTTATAAATCTGCAGCTGTTGCATGCTGAAGCACAGGACGTGCGAGTTTATTTGCCAGGCTTTAGATTTCTAGCTGCTGCTTTACGTGAACTGGGAAATCAAGGTCTTATGCAAAACCAAGCAGATTGGCAAGAAGAGACGTGAAACGTATCGAGTTGGAACAGTCCTGTCTACACTGCTGAACGCTAGTGATAAGAGCTTGAGGCCAGCTGGTCGTTACCAGCGCATAACATCTTTAAGTGGAGCAGGAGCCCTCCTGCCCTGGGTGACCCCGGTGTTGTACGGGTGCCCCATCTCCCTGGCACAAGGCAGTGCTGCCTGAGCTGGGTGTTTGCATCAGTGGCTTGGGCGGTGCGCCCAGCCTGCGGGTATCCTTTGTGAGGCGTACCAGTGCCAGCTCAGTGCTAAGGTGGATCTCTGGGAAGCTGTTACTACTTTCAGTTTTTTATGCTTCATTAGAGCTGAAAGTTCCTTAGATACAGCATGTATAATCCCCTCTGAAAGAGAGGCACCACCGCCAAGGAACAGCCTCTAGCTGCAGACAGTAGCTTCTGTAGTTCCTGGTTTGATCCAGAAATGTAACAAAGTTAGTGCTAGATGGGAATTTTCAAAGTTGAAGCCCAGATGTTTTTTTGTTGCAGTGGCAGGAGGAGGAGGAGGAATGAATGTGAAAGGGAGGTGCAAAAGTTTCTTGATAAGATGAAAGAAAAGCTTGGTCATAACCTAGACATTATGCGAATGGGCAAAGTTCATTATCTGATTGATTGATTGTCTGGGACTCTGAGCGCTGTGGAAGTTAATAATGCTATGTGAAACTAGGCTTTATGAGAAAGTGAGCTGTAGGAGAACTGTTCTTTGTTCGCTATCGAAGGATGGCACAGCTCCTGTCCTTACTGCTCTGGGCAGGTTTCTTTTCTATTGGTGCTGGAATAATTCCATAGATGTCTCCACTCTGTTGAGAGTTTTCAGACTAATCTTGATCCCAGATACAAGAGGTGATGAAGACATAGCTGAGTCCCAGTGGTATGCAAGACTGTCCTGACTTAATATTTATGAAGGCTTATCTGTTTTATTTCTGAATATCTACCCGGGAACAGGTGCTTGAATTCTTTCCTTGAAGAACATGTGATATTCTTCTCCTTCTAACTGTGACTAAGTTTTGCATAGCAGCAAGACTCAGTTCTCTCCTTAATAGTGTATTTACTACCTCTCCATAAACATTTTGAAGGTACTGACAAGCTATTATCTTGGCATCTAATCTTTTACCTTCAAAACTGGGTACTTTTTTTTGCTTTTGTGCATCTTGTTTCTGCGCTTTGTGTTACTCATAGCTCCTCTTTCCATTTTGCTTCCTTTTATCTGAAGTCTCTCACCTTTGGATAAGATGTTGTTCAGACCATAGCATGCTGAGCCAGAGAATGCGTCAGTGGAGCAATTTCAGGAGTGCCTCTCTCTGCCTGCAGCACTGATCCCTCCTTCTTGCCCCCCTCTTCTGTGGACTAACTAAATTGACTTTGTTCTACCTGGTGAAGTCGCAGGGGTGTCATTTTTTTACTTCGAGTAGGTTGAAATTTGGACACTTTTCGTTAGTCAGGATTTTCTGGTTTTAAGTGGTCGTGCTAGCCAAGCATCATTACCGTTTGGGTAGCTGGTACTGATGCCTTGCTCTTTTCATTGCCCAGACCATGGTTTTTTTAAAGACAGTGGATTTGGTATTTGGGAACAGGAGCAGAGTATAGAAATGAGCGTGTTTCCAGCAGGAATGATCATGGTTTGAACACCCAAGTGAGGTTTGGGAACTTGTTCTCCAAGTCTCTCTCTGCCCTTAAGTTTTCGACAAGTTATGTGTATTCCTCTGCTGTTCTACCTTTAATTTAAAAATAAATAAAATAAACAAAACAAAATTGCCTCATCCCCACAAGACATTGCAGAGGCTTATTGTGCCTTAAATGTTTGTAAGTTGCAGCAAGCAACAATCCTGTAGAGCAATGCTGGAAGAAGACAGAGGAGGAATGATCCAGAAGTCTTCCTCAAAGATGTGCTGTGCAACATAATGGCCCGTGGCCCATTAAAGCTAGGCCATCCCTACTGCGTATTTCATAAAAAGCTGGTTGGAAACACCATGTTTAAGTGAAAGCTGGGAAGAAAAATGAATAGGAAGTTAAACATCATTTCTATAGCTGTTTTTTAACTTAATTCTCCAGCGCTTCCTGTAAAAATGTTCCAATTTCAGTCATTGTTGTGAATATTCAGCTCCCATTTGGACAATAAAGGGAAATGGTCATCTGCCATCTGCTAACAGCAGTACCAGCCCTCCCTGCAGTGTACACAGATGCAGCTGGAAGATCCCACTAAACAGCCAGATATTGCATGTGTGAACTTGAAATAAAATTGGCGAGTGCCCGGGGAGCGTTACTTTCTGGGAGTCATGCCCATCGCCAAGCTGATTGCATCCATGTGTTTCAGTGCTGTACAGCCTTTAAAAGAAATCTGATGGATTGCTTTTGAATATCTCTAATAAGGGAGGATGTGATTTCAAAAGCACTTCTAAAACTATCTAGGTAAAAATAAGTGAAATATGTGAGATAATGAAAAGCCTTTGAACTCCAGTGATGCATCTGGAGTGGTAGTGTTGAGTGCTTGTTTTTATCTTATTAAATGTATAGTAGCACTTAAATTGTTAAGCTTTAACACCTCCACGTAGCGCAGGCTGTAAAAAATGGAGAGTTGACTTCGCAGTAACTATTAGCAAGGGACTCTCAAGTCGCACAGCGTTATCACTGTTGTTGCATATCCTTATGAATACACGGATGGGAGGGACCGCTGGGTCATTGAGTGTGCTTCCCCGTAGCAGCGGCGACCGTGTGCTAGGCGTTGAGCTTAGAAGTATTCACAGAATATGAACTGCATGAATTCTTGGTGATAGTATGTGTCTTAACAACCTAGTATGAATTGATAACGTATAATAAAAGACCAGGAGTTGCAGCCATGTTATGCCATAAATCAGAATAGGAGAGTTTGAGGATATCACTGCTGTCTTAGGTGCATACGTTGGCATAGAGCTTGTTTGCGTAGTATCCATTAGCTAAAATTTGTAGATTGAACTAGGAATTAGACCATGGGTGTTCAACCTTTTGGCTTACCTGGGCTGCATTGAGTGAGGGGGAATTGTCTTGGGCTGCATATCAAATATGTAGTATAGTTAATGTGTATAAGCAACAAAGCTTTTATTTATGTTTTTTGTTAAAACATAAAGAGAACAACAAAAACGTAAAGCTAGTGGGTTGGACATGTCTGAATTAGGATGTGTACCTCATTATAGAGAACGGGAAGCAATCCTTTCAATCTGTCTGCGATATGAGGCAGTGGTACAGTGTAGAGTTTCCTTCCACTCCTAATTTTTGTAAATCATCTAATATCAAGCTTGTGCGGAATGTATCGCTTTGGCTTCTGTCCTTATAGTTGTACTAAACAGCAACACATCCTGCCCAAATTTCCATCCATCTGTGGCCACTCTCCAAGGCTCTGGAAAAGAGGAAAATATGTATTGAGAAGAGGAAGATTTTCTGTTTTGAATCATTCAGATAACTTAGGAAGACCTAAATCTGGTAGTTGTAGAAGGTAAAAGCAATGCAAACAAACAGTGATCCAGTCAAGTTTTTAAGACTTCTTTGGAGAACCAATCACTTGTACTGGTTCTTTCATAACCTTTTCAGGATGTCTTCAAACAACACAGGTATCTCACTTCTCCTGCATATATAAAAACCATTCCAGAGCTTCCTTCCTTTGTCCTTGTTTTCTGAGCTTGGATACAACCATTTTATAACTACTTAGTGCTCAACTGAAACAATGTCCTGTGACTGAAATAATTCCTAGTCCTTCCTGGATGCTTATCTTACCCCTTTACCTTCTCTGCATTTGAAAGAAGTTGTAATTTGTTGCAACTTCTTTTTTTAAAGAGACTCCCTTGCTCTAATCATTCTAGTAACCTTTTGTGCAACTTTCCCTCTTAAGCTCCTCTTCCTTGAATGTAGGTGACAGGAGTGGCGGTACAATAGTTCAAATAAAACTGCAGGCATCTGCAAAAGTGCTTCAGAATGATCAACTGAAGCACATAAGGCATTTGGGAGCTGGTGGGTGAGCAGCCAGCTGTGTCCTGGGGCACCTGTCCATGCTGCCCCTGCAGTTAGGCTGATCTGTGAGGGCCTCGTCCTGGTGCTCGCAGCCTCGACTTGTTCCATGTGTGCTCTAAGAGCTGTGCCCCTGGTAGGGAACAGCAGAGGTGGGAACACTAAGCAGGGTTTTATCTTACAACAGCTTTACTTATGAAACAAAAGGAGATCTGGGAAAGCAGTTGGCAGTGGTCCTCCCTTAGCCCTGGGTTTGATGGGATCATTTAGGTTAGACCGAGTCCCTCTGTCCTCTGCTCCCACCATCCCTGAGCTCTTTCAGCCTGCTAATCTCTCTCTCTCTGCAGCTGTTTGAGTAAGCCTTCCTGGCTGAATTGCTCCTATCTTTTTTGCTGCTTTTGTACTGCATGTCTGTCCTGAAAACAGAGTAGCGTCGTACCTTCTGATCTTGCACGCAGTCTCTGCTGAGGAGGGGATGTGAGACTGGCGTGGGAGGCGTGCGATGACAGCAGATCAGGTCCTCGTGCGCCAGAGGAAATGCGGAGCAGGTTCTGCTAGGGCTTGGATTGGGTGCTACCAAGGTCAAACGCGCTGCTCATTTGCAAATCTGTCCTGAAGCACACACAGATGCCTACTGAGCACCCATGTCAGATGGAGATGAAATAGAAACAAATCTGCTTCATAGCACCTCAAGTTTAAAGTTAGCAGGTGTGTGATTTTCTTCCTCATGCTGTTAAATCCCTTACTGCAGTGCTCGCGACAGAGTTACCAACATTTGCTGCCGTTTGAAGTTTGTCTTTGTTTTCTTCATGCCTTTGAACCTTTTCTCTATTGATATGTTTCACCTGCTGGATGAGGCATTGAGGAGCAAAGGTATTTTTTCTTTGCTTTCGAACAGTGACAGATAGGGGCAGCTGCACCATTGCTCAATTATGATATGTCATTGCTTCCATTTCTTCCTTTCTCATCCTGCCAGCTGGAGGGTAAGGGGAGAGACAGGGATCGAGGTGTTGTCAGAGGTGAGAGGCCTGGGGAAGTACAGTCATCACAGCAAGCAGAAAGAAATGGCATACTGGAAATGGAAAGGAAAAGGTGTGCAGCAGAGGCTGGTTGTGTGGAGGCTGGAGCAACAGTGGGAGCATGGGGAGACCAAACGCAGCAGTGCTGGAAAGGAAGGTGAGCACTGGGTTGGAGCTTACTGCGACAGGCACGTCTGCAAATTGCATTGAAGTGGTCGCACAACAGAGACAGGCTTAACCTTGGCACATACTGAAGCATTTCCTTAAAGTGTTCAGTTTTCAAATCAGTGTCCATTTACTGAATAGAAGAAATTGTGTGCAATAAATCTCTTCCAAGACAGAGAGCTAGCATGTAAATCTCCTTCTTCCCTTGGTGTGCTGCAGGCATTTGCCATGGCTTCCGTAGAGGTGTGGTGTGTGTACCCTGCTTGCTGGTGCCCTGGCACACGATGAGGCCCCCAGCCCGTTTGTGGCTGGGAGCCAAGGAGGGTGCTCAGCATGGCCAGACAGGTTGGGCATCATGCTGTTTCCAGGCTGTGGGATACAGATGAAACTGATGAGAAAGCCCCAAGGATGAGGAGTGGACATTATGTATGTTTGTTTATTTTTCTGTTGGAAATTAGACTAAGAATTCTGCTATAACTTCTCTGAGCAAAAGCAACAGTTTATTGATTTTTTTTTTTTTCTAATTAGGTTGCAGTCACATGCTGATGCTGTGGGTGCATCTCTCTGAAAATGTTGCCCTAAATGAGTTCAGGCCTTTTCAGTGCAGATAAGAAAGAAACAAAAACCCCAAACCAAAAATTGCCCTTACTCATAGCCATTTGTAGGTGATTGAATTCTTAGTCTAGCACGTAAATTCCCATCTCATTTTCTGGTATGATGAGCGAGGACCTTTAAATTGTTGGGTTGTGTAGGAAAGGAGCGCTGCAAGCTGAGCGCTGCAGGCAACGCTCAACACTGGTTGGAGTCGGCGCGCCTTGAGCTCATGCTGGGTGTGAGGCATGGATTTGACTGCTTTTCTGAAGAAGAATTTAGCATGGACTTTCCAAGCTCGTGCCTCTCTAAAGCACCTATTATTTCTCAGAGAAGCGGCAAAGGAAACAAAATGTTTATTTTAGATGAATAAAATATTAAATTGTCTGCTGTACTTCTGGGAAGACGTTTTTACCCTTTTAACCACTGGAAGGAAAAAATAAATTTTAAACTTTCAGCTGAGCTTTTGGAAAACCATTTTCACCCTTTTCAGCACTGGAAAAAAGAGTTAGAAAAACTATTTTCATTTTGTTGGGATTTATCGTTTTAATAATGCTGCATTCCCCGCTAGAGCTGCCATCCTATTTTGTTCCTTCTAAAGATGATTTGGAAATTAAAAAGCATCCCTGTATTTTATAAAATAAATCTGATAATTCTGATAAGCTGCAGTTTTCATAGGAGCTGTGGTCAAATCTATTAAAGTAGGCACACAGACCTTTTTGAGTGTTTTTTTTCTTTCAGTACCCAGAACTCTCCATTCAAGTGATGAAGTTAAAGCTTTACTAAGCCATGGAATTCCTGTCTGAATTCAAGTCGGCTAAATGGCTGAGGGCATTCTGCAGCAGAGATTTTTTTTAGAAGGAAGCAGTTGTTTCAGGAATTTAAAAGAAAACTGCACTGCAGGAGGAAGCTGTGAGTCCTAAGCCCAGTTGCTCTTGGGCTGGCAGCCCCTAGGCTGGGCACATCGCTGGCGGTGCCGAGCGGCTGTCGGGCTGGGGGCCATTGCATGGGACGCTGCAGGGCCTGGGGCTTAGGGCCTGCCTGGGCAACTGCTCTGGGGGCTCATGAGTGGTTTGTCAGATGCTGCGTTAGTAACATTTTGCTTGTGGTGAGTTAACTTCAACTTTAGACGATCCTCAAGTTGAATCTTTCCTATCTGTATTTCATGCGTATTGTGTGTAAACGGAGGAGCAACAACTGTGTTGGTAATGGAGAGAGAATTGCTTTCAGTGACTCCTCAAGCATATCAGAACCTGATGTTTGCATATCCCTGGAGTGTTTGCAGTGGCACTGGAAAGGCTTTTCCAGAATTTTGGTATTTTATTAGTGGCAAAACACTAAAGCAGGTTGTTTTCTAATCTCTGCTTTTACGACGTGCAGTTAAAATGGAAAGGTATAATCCCTCTCTCTCCTCCTGGGGAAAAAAAAAGGTCAGTAAGGTTTGTGATCTCCTGTGTTATTTGTAGCTAAAATCAGCTAGCCTGCTCTGCTGACTTGATGCATTACAAATTTACAAGTTAGTAAATGACAACAGCAGCATAACATAGGGTAGTGACCTAAATACAAAGAGTTTGCAATGTCAGCTTTATTAACGTGCAACCCTCTGTTATATTGGTGGTGGTAGCTTATATTGCATCTCTTCCCAATTTTTCACCAACTCTGATTGCAAGACAATGCATCTTGTGACTTTTATCAGATTAAGTATTTTCATTATAAATGGGGAAACAGTTTCTAGTGAGTATGATGGGAGGGAGTCATATTTCCAGTGTATGGGCCCTTGAAAGCCAAGGCCCCTTGTTGAATGCTTCCAGTTTTATTAGTCAATTAAAAACAAGCTTTTGCAATGTACAGTCCTCCTTTAGAAAAGTTATTTTTCCCAAGTGTAGCTCGTGGAGGTAGACAGAAAGCTTTGAGATGGAGGATTAGAGATTACATTGAGTGAGGTCTCCAGGTATTCTGAGTGTGAGACGTAAAGCTCTTTCAAGGATAGAAAATAAATGCCTTCTCACAGGTTGGATGGGAACTAATTCCTTTTGTTGCTCGGGGTGGTAAACATTGATTTCCTCTTGGATTCAACAAGTTTAGATGGTGTGAAATTGTCTTTAAGGCAAAGAGCACCCAGTGCATCGGTGGGGCCGGTGTTTGCTGCGGTTACTGCAGTTTACTGCAACACTTGTTCTGTGGTGAATTTAGCAAGGCATTTCTTCTAGCTTTTCTGAGTATATAAATTTGCAGAGATTAAGCTGGAAAGCAAAAGGTCTTTCTTGTGAAACGCTTTTGGAAGATGTTTTGCATGTGGCTATTTTCCAGTTTTATTCTTAATTCTAAAATCGACAGGAGTTTACAGTCCTAAACCTCTGTTGGAAAAGATTAATTGATGGCCAGTTATTGAGAGCAAATTACAGCAATGCTGTATTGGATTTTTAAGGGAGACAGATAGGTGTCCATCTAACATTATTACTGCCATTCTATTTTAGCAGATGTCTTTTCTTCTGCTGTCTGTCACCAGGCTGGAAAAATAAATGGGCTTAGTACTTTTAACAAGCTAGATGCGTTCCTCATTTGAAAAAACAAAACAAAAAAGCCTATGTTTTAGAATTGCAGGACAAATAAAATGTCCTTTTCCTTCCTAAATGTGATGTGAAGTCCCAAGTTTAACAGCTGTTGGTATCCTCAGTTCCATGTTCGGTTCTGCCACAGTCACTAAATGTCTGCTTCACCAAGGAGAAGCACTATCATTGGGTAATATACTTCATCTTCTTTAGAAGTGTCACCTTTTTCTCAATTTCTCTTAAGTCAGATAATATAAAAACAAGAGCTGGAGCAGTGATGGATGCGTAGATAATATTTGTTTGACATCTCCTTGATGAAGGCTGTCAAGAATACTTTGTTTCTATGGGCATAACCAAATGCCTCAATTCACTTGAGGTATAGAGAAGCCAAAGCCAAGCCTGTCCTCATCTTTCTCAAAGAGTAGAGAAGTTAATATACAGTGAGCACAGTTAGTGCGAGTGTATTCATAATCCCTGCATTTGCGTGTTACAGAAATATTAAAGCATTGGATTTTTTGGTGCCTGCCAAGTTTGCAACACTTGCATTTGTTAGTAGCACACTCCTTTAAACTTCAAAGTGTATGTGAGGATACATCTGCTGGTATCCAAAGATACATTGTCAGATCAGGTTTGAGGCAGAGGTCCTCTGGTGAGGAGTGGGTAGATTGCTCTGTTTGTCTCTGCCAATATAAATTTCAAAACCAGGTTTAATAGTAACTGGGTATTATTTTGGGAGCGGTTTGAGTGTCTGCTCTAGATACGGCTTGGGAAATAAAGCAGCAGATTCCTGTCATAGTATTTATATCTGGAGGAGAGAAAACTTCGCAGTTTTATTGGCACAGTGGTCTCCAGTGTGAAAGACCGTATATTTGCGGAGCACTGCAGAGGCATTGGCCCGCTGTGCCCTCCGCTCCGCTCTGCAGTGCGGGAGGCAGCGGTCTGCAGGGTCGCTCCTGGCCCAGCAGCGCTCAGTGTTTCTCTTAATGCTCTCCATTCTTTCATCTGGGGTGTAACTACTCATTTGCAGACTGTATGAAATGGAGAGGGACTGCAGATACGCTGAAGGGCACAATGAGAAACAAAAATAATCGCCTTCACAAGTTGAAGAGCTGGTTTGGGAGGAAGGTGGAGCAATACCTTGTGAGGAAAAGCACAGCTTTCTAGACTTCAGAATAATGAAGTGCACAGCGTGCACAAGCATGGGGTGCGGAATGGGCTGACTGGGCAGCAGTGGTGTAGGAAAAGATCTGATGTTGACATCTGGTCTGCCATTCACTGAAGTCAACGTGTTAGGCTTGCAAAAAAGGATGTCAGGAGGTGTATTCTGGAAGATGTATGAAATAATCCTTGATGCCTTTAGGTGGAGCGTGGCCTTTGGTCCTGGGCATGGCCCAAGGGGATGTGAAGCAATGTAAGGAAGGTGTAGGGGAGCACTGAGGGTGATCAGGCCTGGCAAACTTGCTGCTTGAAGGACTGAAAGATTCTCCTATGGACCCTAGGTGAACCAGATGACTTAGACCTCCTTGTAGCCCTGCTTTTTTCTCCTGTAACCTATATGGCACTGCAGAGCAGTTTCAGTTGCTTTTAAGCATGAAACATTTTGTAAATATCTTAAATATGTACGCTAGCATAAGTTAGCCTGCCGGTTCCAAATTTCTCACTACAATCTTGTACAAGATTTGGAAGGAAAAATGTGCTTAGAAAGAATAACAGCTTTTAAAGACTGTCAAGAATGGGCAATTTTCTTCTGTAGAAGAGTGATTTGAGAACTATGGCTAGGGTCACATCAAAAACTGCAAGTGAATTTGAGAGTAAAATTGTTTCATTGTCCCTCTTTCTTTCCATTTTATCAAATTGACAATGGTGGAGAGGTCTTTTAATTTTTCATATTTCACTTTTTAATTTGATCTATTAAATGAATTTTTAAATACAAACTTGCTTCTTGCACGTAGGACTCTTCTACAATCTGAATATCTTGGCACGTTTAATGTAAGTGGAAAATCATATAGAAGATACCTGAACATCTATTCCATATTGCTTTTTGCTGCCGACCTCATTGTTCAAATACACATAGCACATGCCCAGCTGGTGTAACTTAATTATGTTCAATTTGTCTACCTCAATTATTAAAGGCCAATTTTTAGAGAGTTGATTTCTGTGGCTCACCCAGCTCTGTCGCTGGCTTAAGGGAACAGCTGTGTGAAAAAACAAATTTTCAAGAAGGCATGCCTTAAAATTTATTCATTTCTTTTCCTTTCCTTCCACCTCTTCTTTCTAAATTTCTGATATTGTATTCCTTTCCTTTCTAAATTTCTGTTAAGTCAGTAAATATACTACTTTAAAACAAACCCAAAGCCCCAGATATATGCGACCAGGAACAGAAGCTGATGGTATGCTTCATCTAAAATTAATTTAAAATAGCCTACGAAANCCACGAGTTCTACCGTATTTATTCCTTAATTCTCTCCCCCATCCCACTTGGGAGGGGGGAGGGTGAGCGAACAACTGTGGGGGACTTAGCTGTCTGCTAGGTCAAACTAGGACAGACCTTAAAGTGGGCAATCTGACGGCATGATAGCTGGGCAATATTTTTCTCCTACTTTGCAGCAGAGCCTGCACTGAGTGATTGTCTTAACACAGCCGTGTAAGCGTCAGGTTCAAGTTTGTCGCTGGTGGTGGGAGATGGCAGATCGCCTGCTCTCAGCTCGCTCTGCAGTCATTGGTGTTGTGCAATGGGATTGGGCGGCCTGGAGATGGAACGGGAGCTGGAGGGCGGGTGCAGGTGCCTGCAGGCAGAGCGAGGTGGTTCTGCTGGGGGATCCAGAACCTGAGGCAGATAAATCATCTTCTTATGCTTGTAGGGAGATTAGGAAAATTGGGCCTTCAGTCAATTGCTTCAAACTTGTCTGAATGGATCTGAGCCAAGATTTCTGCATTTTGTATAGTTATAAGTTAAAGAGCAAAGGAGAACTTATGTAGTATTAGTTGCTTCAGTCTGTTTCAGGATGAGAGGTGGCCCATTAAATATGACTTAGCAGTGTGCTGAGAGCCCCTGTGCTCAGAAGTCCCGGCTGGAAGCTGGGTTCACAGGAGCCTTGCTAAGTACCCATACACATACGTGTACCCTCTGGCTGTTCCTGAAAGTTTGGCTGGGGAGGGTCCTGGAGCCTGAGAGTGGCTCTGATCTCCTCCACAGGGTCTTCCCAGCACGTCAGTTCTGCTCCAAGTTGGCAGTGCTAGTCTGGGCCAAATAAAGGATCTCTAAAACTCTTGGGAGCTTTAAGTTCACAGAGCTCCGTATGGTACATGCTAGGAGGGTCCACATATTGCATTCAGTGAGTGGGCTGAGAACAAACTGAATTAACCTAAACCATCTCATTTGACCAAAAACATGTTTTTGAGCCTGTATTTTGAGTATTTATTTCTAGAATGCATGTGTTGTTTTGAAATACGAAGTCCAAGAAGTCTGTAGTGAAAATTTCGAGAAATTTTTTAATTGCTTTGCTTGGGACTTGGTTTTATTCCAGGAGGAAAGATAATTTCAGATGGTTTTCATCTCCACGGATTCATTTTTTTCCTATCCATTCATTAACCACAGTGAAAATCTCTGCCCTGCTTTGCTAGGTGTGTCCTCTTGGACTGCATCCTCTAGGCTGTGTTCTGAATAAATTTAGAGGGAGCTTAACCATTTGTTGCAGCCCTATAATTATAACTGCAGCAGTCACAAAATTGATCCAAACTAAATTAAAAAACAAATTGCTGCTGCTGCTCCAACTGTTTGGATTTCCTGAATATTAATTCAGCTAGTGATACTTCTGAAATTGGAGGATGGTTTTGAAGAAAGAGGGGAGGAAGATGTTTAGCCTGGCTGGACATTGGGAACCTCTCTTGATCTGATTTCTGATTATTATTATTTTCCTTTTTCCCCTCCTCTTTTTTAAATCCATTCTTGAACCCCCCATGGCAAAGTGCACTGGCCCTCCTGGGGAGAAGACTTCAATAATTCAGATCACATTATGTTGGCAATTCAATCAAATACAAAGTTACCTTCGTTTCAGAGCCATTTAAAATTCCTCGTTACGTAGGAAGTTAATTTGAAGGAGCAGCTGAATGCCTCCTGGAAAACGCAGAGTTTCTCCTTAGTACCCATTCTGCTTGCTTGCTCTTATCGTATATTTTCTGCATTTCTCTAACCTTGTTCTTGATGACAAAAGACATTTGCATGAAAACAGGATCTTTGTTTCTTAAGTGTTCATCTGTTCCTGCTGTTTATTTCCCACCTAAAGCTATAATCCTCTGTTTGTGGCATCACAATTGGTCGCAGTGGAAATGATTATGTCGTCACAAACGGAGGATTATGACTTCAGGTGGGGGGATAAGCAGCAGGAACAGATGAACTCTTAAAAGCAAAAATGCTGTTTCATGTAAATGTCCCTGGTAATGAAGAAGAAAGGGAGGCAAAACATGACAGAGAAACAGAAAATTGGTATGAGCAGGCTTGAGCCTGAACAGTAGGGCAGCAGATTTTCCTTGAGGCAGGAGCAGCTATTTTAAATTAGGGACATGTCCATTAGAGTTTATTCTTTTAATTTTTTTCCTCAACTGAAAAAAAAAAAAAAAAATACTAGTGTTGCTACTCAAATACAGAAATGGCTACTCAATTATGAGAGGGATTTTCATCTTTGTCTGACTCCTTTGGGTGTGCGTTTGTCAAATAACTTCTAAACTTAAGGGGTTCCCCTTTTTGTGCCTGCTGATAGGTGTTTCCAGCCTGAACCCCACCATTTGGAGTGGAGCATCTGCACTGTGTAAGGCAGGACGGCCGTGCTGGAAGCTCATCTAAACCACACTGCTGAGCCAATCAGCCAAATGCTTTTCACGGGCTGCTTCCATTTAAAACCACAAGCAGCAAGCTGACACTTCTCTTCAGCGTCATAAGATGGAAAGCTCTGAAACACCCAGTAGCAATCTCAGCTTGTACCTTATTTTGGTTTCATCTGAATTTCTTTCTCCGTGTTGCAGCTGCTCTATTCTCTAGTAAAAGGACGTTAAAAAAATTACTGGTGCAAACCAAAAGGTTTATGAGAACAGAAACTAAAATACAGAATAGAAATGAGCATAGGGAAGGATTAATAACAAAGCCCATTGTGTGCTTTCTGTGGTAGCAGCCAGTTTGACTTGCTTTCATTAAAATTCTCCTTGTTAGCTCGGGTGATGTGTTGGGGTGATGGACTATTTGATGTCTAAGAAGTGGTGAAAAGTTAGCTGTCTAATGATGGACTAATTAGAAAGCCCATCCTAGCAGGATCCATGGAAATTGATTTGCGCGGTGCCATTTTTGCTAATGAGGATCATGAATACATGTTTGCAGTCCTTTACTTACTCTTCTCTAGCCACAGCTAGCGAAGGAGAAGCAATCATTAAGAGCTCAGCTACAATCTATCCAGTTTCCTTTGCCTTGTAGGAATAGCAGCCCTTTTAAGAAATTCAGTTTAAAATATTACTTTTCACAGCAAAGCAAGCTCTACACGTCTCCCTCCTGTAAAAGGAATGTGTTTTCTGATGCATCTCTTCTCAAGTTATCCTCACTGAACAGGGAGCCATGTTCTGTGTGCAAGTTAGAGAAAATTGTCATTAGGGTGTGAGGGTGGAAGAAGCCATAAATACCTGGTTTGAGCAACATTAAAATTAATGAGATGATTTTTCCTACAAGGGCATAACATGTACATTCACAACTAGGTCAAACATCTTTAATATTTATGTGTATAAGGCAAACAATAAACCTGTTACTTTTAGTATCTCGTTCTGTGATTTTATTTATTTACTCAGTTGCTTTCAGATGCTTTTAATCTGCCCAGACGGTGTATGCCCAGCCAGGCCCATATGGCACAAAGAAGATTATCCACAAAATTAGAACTCTTTGCAAAAAGACCTCCTGAATAAAATGTGGTGTTGATCAGAGCAGCGTGCCTCCCCTTAAGGAAATCCTCAGTTGTCCCTAGGACTGTGTCCTCCTATCACCTCTCCAGCATCTTGAGGCTTGGTATCAAACTGGCCTTCCTGGGCCAAAAAAGATCAGGCACTGCCTCGTCTTTTGCTTTCACCTGCATGCATTCCTGTAAATTCTACTATAATTTAAAAAACCTGTAGACTTGCTAAAATAAGGGATAATTGAGTTCTTTTAAGTGCATTTTGATGAATGTAACCAATAGCGGTAGATGTAGCACTGGGCTCTAGGAACTAGCTGTAGAGAAGTTTTACTACATTTTCAGTGAGGTGAATGTCCCATAAATGCTGCTGAAGAAACAGAAGGTAAGCATGTAAGCTGACAAGGAGCTGAGAGGTAAGAGTGCCAGCAAGAGACTGGTGAAATGTCTTTGTAGGGAGCAACAGAGGAAGTCAGCCTGAGGCTCTACAGTGAAAATCAGAACAAGGGGAATGGGTAGCTTGCAGGTAGCATTGCCTGGACAGGTTAGAAGAAGGGATTGCAGAGGAGTCTGAGAGTGAGTTATCAAAAGAGAAAATAGGAATGGAAGAGAAAGGGGTGTGAGCTTGCCAGTTCCTTCAGTTTCTTGTTAGTTGGAAGAGAAAGAAGGGGGAAA
Source organism: Penelope pileata (assembly GCA_013396635.1). NCBI lineage: Eukaryota > Metazoa > Chordata > Aves > Galliformes > Cracidae > Penelope > Penelope pileata. The sequence continues at coordinate 150,429 of WBMW01001028.1, read as the reverse complement.
TAAGTTCTTGAGGAGCCAGAGATTGCAAGCAGGTGGGGGGATACTTGCAAACCTCTGCAAGAGATTTTAGGAAGAGAAGGACAGTAATTTGCTCTGGGATGGAAAGGATACGTACAGGCAGTATCATAAGGTAATATGATATTGGTGTCTGTGTCTGGTTTAAATATGAAAAAGAGAAGCCCAATTTATTTTAAGATAATGTATGGAACTGAGTTGCCATAACATCACCAGGAAGACTTTTGTCTTGCGACAAAGGAATTTGGGTGAGCTCAGCACTTCAGTTTTTTTCTGAGGTTGAGTCTGCCTGGTTTATCTTGCAGTAAAAGCACCTGCATTCACCGTTTGTGTTCAAGGAAAGCTCCTTTGCATTAGTTCCCTGAAGCAAAAGCCTTGTCTGTTTTGAGCAGTGAAAACAACTATAAGTGCATCCATTTAATGACTTGCTTTTTCTCCTGAAAGAGGAGATTTTCTAATTTAAAAAATTACTTTTAACATTCCTGCTTTGTGATGTATATTTCATACATATACGAGGAGCAACAAGCTATGAATGGTAGGTACAAGATTTTCAACTTCTTTGCTCTTCTGACTTAGCTGCTCTTTTTTTTTTGTTTTTCTTTTTTCACTGTTTTCAGACTTCTTGCAATACATACCATATAACATCTTAATCCTGTGACCAGTATGTTAACAAAAAAAGAAACACAAAACTAATCTTAAAAAAAAAAAAAAAAAAAAAAAAATGCAAAAGCAATTATATTGATACATAGCTCAAATAGGGATAATACAAAATGGCAATCAAGGAAGATTATCTGGTACAGCAAACTAGAGAAGATTTATTTGTAGGCCATAGTAGGACTTCCAGAACTAATAATTCTTTTGAAAAATAAATGAAAGGTATGGATGTACATTAATGTGGTCCACTAGCATAGAGTAACATACAATGTTGATGACTGGTTATCATTTTGACAAAATACTGCTACACATGAGCTCAAACATTTGGGTTTAATTTACAGCTCATGTCATACAGCTGTTAACTTACAATGAAAATATGCTAGATTAATGACTTGTTGGCCTGCTTGGGACAGAAAAAAAATGTTGATCTGGGGAAATGGTTTGTAGTGTCATTTACTCTTGTATAATTTTGATAAACATGTGAGTTAACTGTAATATATTGTGTAAAACAAACATAAAGGCATATTCCGTGATAGGATTTTGTTAAGATGTTAACATTGAACATGTAGCTAAATATCTATTTGCAGCTCTGAAGTCTTCTGTATTCTTTCTCTATAGAAAATACCCATGCATTCAAGGAGCTGCTGTGTTGTAAAGGATTTGATAGCTGCTTAAAAATAGATGTAATGGGGAATAGGAAGCCACTGGACAGTGAATTTTCTGTAATAATAATGCAATGCTGAGTGAACAAACCCCTTAACCTTCCAGTGGTCGGGTCAGAGGCACAGACTTCAATGAACATACAACTACTTGGCTGCAACAAACCAAACCAAAAAAGGAAATGCCGCATTAAGGAGAAATCAATGAGTGGTGCTAGAAACGTAAGACACTTAGAAACACATGGGTTGTCTACCTAGCTGGTATCTTGCATCCTGCCGGGTAAGAAGTTGTCACCTCTGCGGTTCTATTCTCCCCTCAATGCAGACTTTGTGCTGCTTTGTGCTCCCACCTCCTTCATGGGTGCTACTCGTCTTTCTTCCCTTAACACGCCCTTTCCATTTTGTTCTTCCATTGGAGCTGAGCCACCTTCTATGTGAGCTCACTTTCCCACTGTGGAGAAGCTCATTTCTTTTCCTTCAGCACAGCCCGTGGTTTTGGGATGCGCAAAGATGAGGTGAGCTGTATCACTTCTCCTTACCTAAGTTGGAGATCTTGAAGCGGACCAATTGAAATACCCAAAGGTATCTATCTATTTGTGTCACACCTTATTGGCTAACTGTTTTTATAAGGTGTCCAGATTTACCTTTAAAAGTTTTTAAAGTATTTTTGTTGTTCTTGTTATATTCTGCATACTTGAGTTTGCCGCAGCCAGAGACTAATGGGAAAAGCCAAGACCCTAAGCCAGCTTTGGGTACTTTAATGCCAGCAGCAATGCTGTGCACAGAAGATTGTGAATCTTTTGTGTTTTGCAAAAGGTTTTACTTCTCTTTAAGTCAGCGTTAAGATACAGCCCTTCCCAACCAGGGAAATGAAAGCCCTTGAGCAGCTGGCGAAGTAAGCATTTGTATTTTGGACAATCTGCCCTGGATTTAGTCGCTTGTTTAAGAGTGGTCAAATATTGGAAGTATCTCCATCATTTGCTGGACTGTAGTTGTGGGAAATGATTACAGAAAGCGTTGTGTGTTTTCAGTGGGATGGTTAGGAATCCTACAGCAGAGAGCAGAGGAAGTTTTTGTAATTAAGGTGATAAATCACAGTGCTGAAGTCAGGTTAAGCAGCGGTGATTATTAGAATAATTTTTGAGGTACTCACTGATAGAAAAATGATTTTAATCATCTCACTTCATACTACACGTTAAAAAAAATAAAACTTTCAGTGTTTTTTTTAATATAAGGGATGCACATAAAGAATAAGTAAGTTATATTGGGTTGTGGGCTCTGTTACCTAGTCATCAGTCATGTAAATTTGCTGCGCATTTTGATTTTATCAGATAGAAGTTTGTTTATCCCTGGGGAATTGGAATAAGCTTGTGAGTCACCCTGCATTTGTAGCCCTCCCCATCTACCCTCCTCCAACAACCTGTCACGACAAAACCTAAAATTAATCTGCTTTGCACTTTAGGGTCTTCCCCCTCTGTCCCATGTGTCTTTGACTGAGTGAAGTCTGTTGTCTCAGGGGTTTAACAAACCAGATGAGGTGAGGGAGAGAACCCCACAGGATTTTCTTGCTCACCACATTGAGGACCAGCTAGCTTATGTGCTCTGCCTTCCCATAGCTGCCTTTTTTTTCCCCCTTTTTTTTATTACTTTCACAGTTGGGTAGTAGCATTAAAAAAAATAAAATTTAAAGCAAAAGTCCCTGCAACAACTTTGATAATCTGCGGTGAAGAAAAGCATCTATAGCTTTATTCAAAACTTGAGACAGAATTTAAAAAAAAAAAAAAAAAAAAAAAGGCTTACTTGTAGTTTTCTTTGACATTTTTCAGTCCATGCTAAAAAGAGATGAAGATGCTTGCCTAAGGAAACATCTTGGAGAAAATAGGGGAAAAATAATTTAGAACTAAATTTTTGATTCATTTCCTTAGTTTCTGTATCCACCCTGTAGCCTGAAGATACCCCGGGATATTACGATTGCATGGATATGGCTATAGGTCATAGAACACCAATTTTTTGTGTGTGTTTTTGTTAGGATTAAGTCTTAACCTCCCATTGTCTCGAGAAGTCTGGAAGTTTGGTTCCTCAGAAGTTCAGTGTACAAAAGTTGAAGAGCAGTGACAATAATGTGATGATCACTGGGTCTAACATGAATGTAACACTTTGTTCCTGTAGCTTCACTTGCTTTGTCCAAATGGCTCAACAGCACAAGAGTCAGAATTTTGAAAACCACAGCTCAGATATGAGCCATCTGTTAACACCAAGCAATTAATTAACTTAGCACTGAGTGTAGTTGGTTTCCCCCAGTGAACGTGCGTTGCGTATGCAGGCTTTGTATGCATTGTCTCTGCAGCGCAAGACTATAATTCTTAGCTAGGCATGGTTCCATTTAATTTCAGTGTGGACATTTTCATCCAAATCCAGTTGCACAGCGTACTTCCTCTTGTCAAAGAAGTTTAGTTTTGGACGTCTTAGCCCCACAGGGGAGACTGGCAGAATTTTCCTACTGGTACCCGAAGTTCCAGCACTCAAATTCCAGTAGGCACTGTAGCCTTTGTTTGCTCTCAAATAAATAGTTTATCTCCTTGTAAACCCTGGCTGTTACTGACATACTATGGAAGTATTGAGGTAATTTTCTTATTTCTGGGACTTCAGTGAAAGAACTGTTTCTTGTACCTGTGTTTGTTCCCAAGCATACTGGGCTTTATGAAGCCAGTTTTCAGTACCACATATCATGTGCCTCATAGGAGAGGGATACTCTCCTAAAGCTATAGAATACCTCTGGGCTGTGATGAATAGTGATAAAACAAGAGACTGCTTTATCACTGTTGGGAGAAAGAGGAGTGCACAGTGTTACTGAACAGGGCATCTGCTTGCTCTGAAAGGCAAAGCTTTCAGATAGCACAGTTATGTTTTCCATTGTATTTCACATGCAAAGAAAGAAGTGGATGCATAGAGAGCGGTTTAAATTCATTTTTGTGTTTCATTTGTACTTCATATACTTAGAAGCTGTTCATAATTGGTGGCGTGCATGGGGAACTGTATCCTTTGGTACTCAAAGCAACAGTCGTATTCAAACCGAGTCAATGCAATCCTCTCCTTCTCTCCAAATAAATGTCAAATATGTGGGTATTTTACCATATAGTTATCTGTTATAAGGGATAAGGGGTGTTAAGAGGTATCTTCTTAGTTGTGCATTTCACACTTTCTGCTGTGCAAGTCAATCTCTTCTAGAGTAAGGCCGTTTTCTGTCACTGGAAAAAGAGAGTGACTGACTGACTAACAGCCATCCAGTGACTGAAGCGCTGATTCTTCTGACACTACTGGCTGCTGTCAGGAGAAGCCAGAAGTGAGATGAAGTGAAGGGCTAAGCTAGGAGAAATACCTCTATTGACAGTAAAAACGTAGACATAATGTTCTCACTTGTGATGTATTTTTTTAATCCTAATTTCTCCTCGTCAAACAAATCTTGCAGTGTGGAGGAAGCTAAAAGGTGAAGTCAAGGAGGGTCAAACAAAGACATCCATGTCTGATGCTACTGCAAAAATATTTCATTTATTTTAATTTATTGACTAATTTGTATTTGTGTAAGCAGGTAGAATGTGGATATTTTGCTTCGCAAACTGCTTATTTTCATCCATCTGCCATGTTACGCAGCAGGCCAAGTGTGAGGCCATCAGGAATGTGCCATGAAATATTTTTATTAGACAGTTTTCATCCCAGGTGCGGGTTGGGCTGTAGGAAGTCGTACAGCAGTGTTGCTCTGAGTATGGTGGTGTGCATGGGTGTATGAGCTGCTGCTTTAAGTCTTCAGAGAGTGGTAGGGTGAGGGAAGGGAGGGGTGCATGCTCATCCTTCTTGTTTCTCTGTCAAGATTTTAGCTGTATATTATTTGTGTATTTGATAAGCTGACCTTGTTTCAACAGTGCTGCTGCTGTTTTGTGAGGAGAGTCCTCCTTTCGGTCTCTCTGCAAGCCTAGAAACTTACAAAAAAGACTGGAAAAAAGCTAGGGGCTTACCTGGACTAAACTTCCAAGTATCTGAGGTTTTTGTGGGTGAAAATGGAAGATCGATAAGGTGAGGGTTCAGAGCATGATTCTTGCTGCTGTGGTATGAGTCAGAGCAGCATGAGAAATGCTTTTTCTTTCCAGCGATAAAAGTTGTACAATTACTTGGGTGAAGAAGCAAGGAACGCTCAGTGGCAGGTGTTATGTTGCAGCATGGGTTTAGCCTGAAAGTATTGGAGTAGAAAAATCAGATGAGAATAAACAGTAGTGCTTCCAGCAGAAGTGGATGGAGACAGCAGAGGTAGATAGGAGCTGTCCAGCTCCTCCCTCCTCCCCCAAGGAACTTTAGGACAAGATTTTTTGAGGAAGAAGGGTAAATGCTAACAGTTTGTTCTTGAATGTTCTTTGAACATAAGGTAATATACTAGACTCACTGGTGAAATGAAGAAAACCTTGGCTGAGCTTACGGTCGTCAGAACTGATGCGAGGAAGAAATGGGCAGAAAGAAGCTTGCTGAAGCTCAGAGCATTCTAATAAGATCTGAGACAAGGCTTTCTGTTTTTTATGAATATAAATAGCATTCAAAATTACCACTAAATAGGCTTCAAAAAAGAAAGTTCATGTTAGGAATATTAGTTACTGTTAGGAGAGGAACAGAGAATAAAAGAGAAAACATCGCTGAAGTGTGGAATGAATTCATGGGGCATCATCATCTCAGTGTTTTGTGTGGCTTGGGTTCCTTTGTTCCTCTTATCATCACTCCTCCCCCTCAGAGATAGGAGGACTAGAAAAGATGCAGAGAAAAGCGGCAAGAATAATTCAAGGTCTACAACAATTTCCATATTGAGGAATGATTGTAGACTGATTCTGCACTGTGGAAAAGAAACTGCCTGGAGAAAATCTGGGATGCAGGCTTACTGTTTTAGTAACGGAATAGTTGTTGAGCAGTTCTTCTCGTGGAAGAACTGGAGATCATTAATGACCTTGTTAGCTGGTAGGCTCAAAACGAATGAAGGACAGTATTTCTTTTCAGAGCACCAGTGAACTGTTATCTTAGTGCCACAGGTTGTTTTGACGCAAAAGTTTGTATGGGTTTTAAAAATGAGGAGACAAATTTATGGAAGAAAAATCCACTAAGACCTCTGGAGCACAAGGCTACCGGCTGAGTCCAAATGCCTTAGCTGGAAACAGCTAGGAGCTTGGGCAGTCTGCAGAGGGAGTGTTGTTTATTGTGAGCCTGTCTTGTGCTTCCCCTTGGTTGTGGCCAGGCCGTGTTACCAGTAAGACAGGTACTGGGCTAGGTGGTATTTTAGTCTGATCCAGTTTTCAGTCCTTCTCATTTAAAAAAATAAATAAATTAAAATGTAAGCTTTTTGCTCTGGGGCATAATTGTTGTTTCCTTTAGGCTAGGTAATTCCTGCATGTGCTTTTCTGGCTCTGCCCATGGAACATCTGATAATGATGTTGGAAGCAGTCATGCTGAATCATACCCGTTGTCCATTTCAGCCGATGGGTTGTATCTCACTGTGTCTATGCACTCCAATAGGTTTCTTTTTCAATCAAGTACGCTGATTGGGAGTGCTTTACTGAGAGCATTTAAATTCCTCTTCCTTTAGTGACAGCCTTAATATAAAACTGAAGTGTAGGCTACAAAAATTATATAGTGTTACTCACTGCTTTACGTTGAGCACAGAAGTTCAGATCCTCACCCCGTGCTTGCTCTCTTTATACTGCTCAAGAAATAAATGAAGTACCAAAAATTCCTGAGTGTGGGAATGCCTCTGAGGGCACATCCAGGCACCTTTATATTCTGGTCATACAAGCAGTTGCAGTGTATGGTGCATGCGACAGACAGCGATATATGCAGGCCCGCTTTGTCTGCTCTGGACATTCTACCCCCAAACTAGCTTTGAAGACCCTTGGATGGCCTAAGCAGGTCTGCACAGATCTGTGTCCTGCAGACCTCCCTCTGTAGCATTTCCATCAGCCCTGGCTTGTAGGTAGCGCACAGGAGAGCATTGCCTGCCTTCTGATTTATGTTTTTGCCAGATTTCTTCAAGTTACTGTGGGACAGGGTTATAATAGACTGTACAGTGGAATAAGCAGCCTATTTGTCAAGTTCTACAAACATTTTATGGTCTCCTTTTATTCAGTGTAAAGCATTTTACAGAATTGTAGATAAGCGGATACCCAGCTAGAGGAAATTCTTCTGCCTTCCCTCCCTGCCTGCAATTACGTACATCTCCCTAACCAAGAGGATGGGGTAAGCATCTCCTGCTGAAGCTGCCTGTGTGGAATGGAGCATCAAAGTGCCTGTCACGGGCTGTTTTCCACACATGGACGCAAAAGGCGGGTCAGTGGGAGGGCTGCAGAATTGGTGACATACTGAGCTACAGAACAAATGTTGGTTGCTTCGAGGCTGTGGAAGGCAACACGTACAAATGTTACTGCATGATGTTGATGCGAATGCTCTCCTCTTCAAAGAAGCCTTGAGATGCCCTTAGCCGTGTGGTTGTCATGTAAGAACACATGGCCCTTTTTAACTTCTATATTAGGATTGTATTGCAAACGTGGAGAAAATTTTGCTTAAGCTTCAGACGTATACTCCTTTTCTCGCTTTTTCATCTAAGTAGATTCTGCCTCTCTCACTAAGGCCATTTCAGGCCACGTAGTTCTCCTTGTGACTGTGCATCCCTTTGTAGAAGCAGCCACAGTGAGACTTCTGTTTAGAGATTTTCTCATTGTCAGAGTAACTGAATATGAATATTACTGTTATTAGTGTTTTCAGGTACAGGAGGGTAACCAACATAATTGAAAGAGAACTGATACTTTCTGTCACTACAATTTTGGAGATAACATTTGGTAAGATGGTATTCAACTCGTCTTACGTCTAGGAAAGGAAAGGAGAAATTGGTTGTTTTCTCAAAGCTGGAATGAGTTGGCTGAATCTTGGCCGGATATGTGCTGGGTGTTCTGAAAACTAGAATTTTTGCAAACAGAGGAGAAAGGAAGTAATAGGCATCTAGGACAAGGCCGAGTACCTACTGCTACTGGAAAACAGATAGTGTTGCGAACAAGGAGCAGTGCAGAGCAGCATGGGTGGCCCAAGTCCAAGAATATTATGGTGGTTGTGGGACGAGGACTGAGGGGCATTGGCAATCTGGGCTTTATTTGCCTCAGGTCAGTCTCATTGCCTTCTTAATTAGAGCTCAGGCTTAGGTCTAAATTTGTCCAGATTTAAAAAGAAGATGCAGCACTGCTGGGGTGATTTTTTTTCATTTTAATGTGGCAATCTTTGTTCTTTCCTCCTGAAAGTGAACAAACCAGGTGTGGTTAATACTGATTTGCTAGCTCACTTATTTGGGATTGTTCTTTTCATTGCAAGCTCACAAAAAAAAAAAAAGTGTGTTTGGAAACTGTTCTGAGCTGTCAGCTCAGATCGAGTATGGTCTGTAGCTCAGTGCAGCATGCAGTGTTTACTGCAGACAAAAGAAGGAAGTGTTGTTAATTCTTGCTGCACCATTTTCTGTGAAGCCTGAAGAGGACCGTTCAGAGCAAGCCAGGTGACAGCAGAACCCTGACCAGAACTCAGCCCTGCCTTCCCCAGCATCTTGCATTGGGAGCTTGGCACAAAAGTCCCAGTCATCCATCCTTATCCCATTGTATTTACCACTATTTCCCCTCAACAGCAGCCCAGCAAAGTCCTGTCCCACGCTGGTCCTGGCTGTGGGCTTTTCACTCAGCGCTGATAATTAGACTTTGAGATAAGCCATCTGCTTGCTGGCCCCTGTGGTCCCCGGGTAGGCACCAGCGGCTGGTGACAGGTCTGCTGCGGGAGGGGGCCGGCGGTGACACAGCAGCTGCTCACCGAGATACCGAGCGCTCTGGCAATTGAGCACCTACGTGCAGGGGGTTTTAAAATGTCACTGGCCAGCAGGAGAAAGCAGTGCTCCCAAAAACAGCGTGCACTGCTGCTCCAGAGCGCTGGAGAGGAAAGGGAAGGGAGCGGCTGCGCTGATGAAGGGAAGTCAGGGTGGGAGGGCAGGGAGACCGAATCAGTAATGAATCCGTGATTTCATCATGCTTCTGAGCACCTGGGAAGGGAAGGCAGGCATGTATTTGCCCAAGTTAATTCTGGCCGATTGTAAATGGAGGAGAGCAGGGAAAAGCCTGCCTCTTAGACGTCGTTTGTTCTGTGTCTTTGGCAGTCTCATCTCCTTCAAGCAGATCAGAAGTACCCACAGCTGTGTTTGCACTGGACCATCTCAAGTGAGCACCTTCAGAGGGAGGTTTAAAAGTGATATGCACCTGTATTGGGCTTTATACTGAGAGAGCTCTCACCCCTGCTTCCAGTTCCTCCTTTTATTTTTCCCTGGGCCCCATCATTTGGCTTAGAAACCCCTTTCTTATTGCAGATGCCTGTGTGCTCTGAGGTTGGAGTGCAAAAGCTTCATTATTGCTAGTATTATTTGTTATTATTAAAGCTTCTCTCTAGTCCCGTTCCTATTGGTGAACAAAATCTGTTTAGGCTGTTTTTTTCCCTTCTTTTTCCTGTTGTGCAGAGAGCATCTCCCATGAACAGAGAGGGATAAACATTTGGGGTTGTTTCTTTCCAAAAGCAAGTGGAAGCTTAGCTCAAATCAGCCACTCTCCACCTAGCTGGATTAGCACAGCATAGCTGTAATTTCTGTTTATTAGCCAGGAAATTTCTTACTTGTAAGGGTAACCTTGTGAATTCCAGCTCTGTGGGCCGCCTGGATTCAGGGATGCCCAGAGGCGTAATGGCCTCACTTTGGTCCTAGGAAGAAATGGAAGTCTTTCTGTTGGCATAATGGACAGAAGCTTACGTCCTAACGTAAAGGCTCATAGCATTACTTACCTGTTGATGAAGTGAAATTGTCAACAATTGCAATGAGAGGACAAGGTGTCCCTCTCTCCCTTAGCAAAAATAAATTAAAAAAACAAAACCCAGAAGTGTCAGTAGCATTGTGTCAGTGACCTGGGAGGCACTTCAGATGCGCCGTGCTGAGCCGTGACAACGGGTGGATGCCGAAGCAGCTGCAGCTGTGGCTGCAGCACACAGTGTGGGGCACTGCGGCGTGAGTCCATCAGCGTCTTACAGCTGGGGTCCGCTGCTCAGACAGCAGCGTGCCTTTCTGCCTTCCCTGCTGCTAGAGATGAGGCTGCCAGGGGAAGAGAGGGACTTGGGAACGAGCTAAGGATAACAGGGCAAAGGAAGGGGAAAAAAAAAAAAAAGGGCTATCAATGGAAACCACATCAGATTAGTGAACTTTAATTACATTTAATTTTAATCCTTAACATTTATCTAAAAGGTGATTGAGGGAAGGTTTATTAGGATTCTGCGTCCCTATAGCCCTTCTTTGAAAGAACACTGAACAAGATGATTGCTTGCGTGTCTAATTAGAAGTTTTTCCCCTCTTGATCACCGAAAGTCAAATTCATTTACTCTGCTTGAAACAAGGATTTAATTTGATATTTTTTTTTGCATCAAAAGATGTCTCTCTGACTTGATACAGAACCACAGCCTGCTAATCAAGACGGAACCCATTACCAGCCCTGTTTTATGAATATTCACATCAGAGGGCAGCACTAGCCTCATTAGGAAGGGTGTTGCAATCATTATTAAACTGTTGGAGTCCATTATGATTCAGAGTACTGTAATGATGACGGATACCCACTGAGGGCAGTGAGAAGAAAACTGGAGAATAATGACCTCACTTTTTTTTTCATCAGCCTATGGGGCTTTTCAGGGCTTTCAGCTTAACATCATTTGTATTTTTTCATCAAGTGCATGCAAGTGGTCTTAACATCCCTGACTCTTGCACAAGTGGTGTGGAGAGAAACACGAGAGCAATTAGGGAACCCAGAGGTTATGTTTGGGTGATGTGGTAAGTCAGTAATACTACAAATTCTTTCAGATCTTAGGTCTCCATTAATGAGTTGTTTCTTACCAGTTACACTAAAAACTCTGGATTTTTAAGCTGTATCAAGCCTTTTCTGTGCCTTCTTTGTAAAGTGAAAAGACAGTGCTGCTGTTAAACCTTAGTTTGATCATTCCAGCAGCACAGCTGCTGTAGTTAATGGACCATTGGCGTTGTCAGCATAAGCCCTTTCTCCACTCTTTTTGCTTTCCTGCTCTGCAAATAAAATCCACTTGAGGTTAAATGTTACTACAGACAGTTTGCTGCCCCTGTCTTGCTTTCTTTGGATATCTGCTTTGTTCAGAGACAGTGAAAGGTGAGCCTAAACTCTCCTGGCTTAGTTACATTTACATAAATTAATGTTGTGCAAATTAGCATAGTATTGGCAGATAATTTTTTTTTTGCACTTACAATAATCTGGAGGATAAATGTACTTTGTTAGTGTACTTTCTGAGCTCGGAAAGAGGTTTCTGATCACAACCTTCATGTAATGATTAAGTAGCTATATACCTAACCAAAGAAATTCATGTGGTTCTTGCAGTCTCCAGACAGATGTCTACTGCTTTTTTGTGTGTGTGTGCCCTCAAGATAATTTGCTGTCTTCTTTTAATGTGCCTCCTGTATTCTCCTTCACTCTGGAGATCATCTTTCATCCCAGAAAGATGTTCTCTTTGGAATCCTTTGGGGTCTCTTTGCTCACCCATGAAGGATGCTGGAAACGCTGTGGAGGATGCGTGTGCCCCCTCTGTTTCTTTTGCAGGGTGGGGCCAGAACCTGGCTGTCTCTTGGAGTAGTGCCATCTCAGTACATCTGCTTTAATGTGTTTTTAATTGACATTTCTTGCTACAATGTTCTTTTTATAAACTTGCAAGAGACTGTTAATGCAACTGGTGAGGCTGGTTGTAAATTATTCTGTGATAATGATGCTATAAAAAGGATGCATTGTGGGAAACTAACAGTAAATTTTGAGCAGGGCAGATACACGCCATCAAAGAGCATCTCTTTCTTTCGTCTTCTTTCAGTTTGACTTCCATGCTAACTTGTGTGACGCATAACTTGAGAACTCACTTCTCCAGCTACCCCAGCTACCATCTCGAGAAATGTGAATGTCCTAGTGAGTATGTCCTAGTTACTTGAAGCAGAGTTGCTAGTAACATTGGAAAAGTAACATTGGTCTTAAAATAGAAGAGGAAGCAGTTTCATCCAACTGCAATATTAATTAAATCTAGTGAGGGGAGTCGAAATGCAAAGGGTCTTGTAATAAGCAGGGCAGAGTCCACCCTTGATTAATGATATTGCCAAGTGGATTAATTAGAAGATTAACTCAAATACCACCTAAAGGAGTCTGTGGAGGAGAAGAATATCTAGCATTTCAACAAGAGAAACTGCAGTGGGCATCTTAAAGGCTGGGGCACGACACCTTTACTGTGATTTGGCAGAAATACCAAGCTGTGAAACGGGCTGCTTCTGGCAGCAGGGAAAGCTTCCTAATTAGACTATTTGCAGAACACTTGTTGGCAGGAGAGCATGTCTTATTTAGGATCTTTGGGGACACCCCTCAAGGAAACCTTTCCAAGATGAGTATTTAGACTAAGCCATCACATTTCTGTCATGTCCAGATTCACCCTGGTCTCCAGACTGTACTGCGGGTAGCATCTGCTATTTATCCAGCAATGCTTGTGTTCAGCACAGGCTGTCTAGACCTCGTGAGAGGCAGGTTTAGGGCAAACTTTCGCTGGATGACAAAATGACTGTCAGTGCTTTCTATGTGAAACTTTGTATTTTGCTGACTGAAGCAAGGTCATCTTCTCAGCTTGATGTATTCCTTCATTATACATGGCAATATGCAACAAGTGGAAAAATTGCAGCCCAGGCCTTCTGTTTCTCTTATAATTTATTTCTAAAATAAGTGAAGAAAACTCATCAGAGCTTGGTTAGGATAACAGCCATTTCTATAGGGAGGGACTTTCCCTTGCTCTGGATTACACTGCATGTTTCCTTTTAAACAGCTTTATTTCAAGTAAGCCTATCTTAATTGATCCCCTGAGAGCATCTGAGAGGTTCCCTGCTGCACTGGCTCTTGCTTATTAATGCATCTTACTATTAATGAAGATATGTAAATACCAAGTTGTTTAAAAAAGGGCTTCACCATTATTGCACACGAGGCCTGCCATTTCTGCAGATATTTGCTGATGTCAGTTATCAAATTTCTGTTCCTAATGATCTTTTTGCCCCGTAAAACAGCTTGTGATACATTGCATGGAGCTGTACAGTAGACAACATGGTAGTGATATCGAGTGCACAGAGGGAAAACAGAGTTTGCAGTTCCATCTAGGTGTAAGTTTTCAGGAGACCCTAAAGATGCTACCTTCCCACTCGCATTGATTTCTGATATTATTTGAGTACTTGACTCTTCTTTTAAGAACCTCCTCCTTCGAGGTTTGTGGAACCTTGAAGTTGTTGGGGAAAATTCATCCTTCTTCACCTCTGAAACTTGAGTTACTCTTGCTGTCACTCAGAACACAGCTGCCATTTATAGCAACTCATTTTGTTTGTCCATTGATGGATTCATATAAACCCCGAGCTGGAAGAGTATGGAAAAGCAGATAAAATACCACTCCCATCTAAGATACAGTAGTTGTTACAGGACAAATGATGCAAAAATCTTTCTGAGCAGGTGCATTTAAAGCACTGACGTGCTAAGTATAAGGACTGAAACAATTTCATCGGTGTCTGTTCAGCATCTATTGCAATTAGTCCTTCTTGCAGACTGTCCAGTGTCCTCTGTTAGGCATCAGAGCATGACTAATATGCTGCCATTCAGAAAACCAGGGCTGTTTATTGGCATTAGTCTTCCTATGCAACAATAATACTATTTTTAAATTATAACATGCGTTATGCACATAAAACTGCTCTGATTTCACTGTACCTTTCTTTATTATACTGTGTTTCTACAGAAAGCACAATACCCTAATTCCTCCTCTGATGGTTGATTTTAAGTTGTTGTTGCTCTGCTGTTATATAATTTGATGTTTTCAGAGCTAAGACATGTGCTTCTTGTAGAAATTTTAGTGGAATCTATTCTGTGCTTATGAGGAATGGAGCACTTTAAGTGTCCAAGTGTACAGCTTGGAGTTCAGCTTTCAGCTCCTGACTTCAGCAACTGTGGTTCAGATCTTCTTCTGTAACTCCCAGTAAGGATTTTGTCCCTGCTGAAATAGACAAATCTATAGTGCAGGAATTTGCAAGGGGCTTTGTTATTCCAAAAATTGCGGGGACAACAGGAGCACAGTTATGCCTGTCCCATTCAGTTGGAGTCAGGGACTATTCACACCTGAAGCACTGAGAAAAGCAATCTGCTACATTGCCCATCTCCCACTTGACTCACCAAACAGGTGAGTCGTCTTTGAATTTTCACAAGTGAAGGTGTTCAGAAAGTAGACTCTAGAAATGCATCTCCATTTGTTTCTCTCTGTGAGGTGGCCATGCCGTGGCTTGTCTGTAAATCTGCTTGAGTAGGAGCGGGTTGTTTTGTGGTATTCACTCATCTTTATGGGTTCTTCTAGTGACCTGACAATGGAAAATTGCTGTTGAACAGGTATTGGCTTTTTGTATCACTTTAGATTGAAACACAGTTGTTTTTACACCTGCAACTTCAATGTAACTGGGAAAAATCTGTTTCTGACATGTTCTTTCTGATAAACCCCTCAATACTCATTGTCTTGGAGGATAGGACACATTCCCCACATATAATTAGCCTGTCTCATTTCAGACTTCACGAGAAAACGAAATGAGTACTTTTCCATCATACTGAAGTCATCCTCTTGCTTCCAACCCACACTCCAATTTCATATGTCAGATTTCCTCTGTGAAGCTGAAGGTCTTTTCTCAAAGAATAGAAAGGAAGTGCGTAATGAATCCAGAATAGGTTAGTTTTATGTCTAAATGCACAGTTGGATTTATTGTTTTAGTATTTGTGCATATAAGTGTAACACTGTGTAACAGCCTCCCCTCTTTTGCCAGCAGTGTCTGTTCCTTTCCCAGAGCAAGGATCTCTAATGCATAGCACAAAGGAAGTTTCAGCCAGCTGGAACTGAAAGTAGATTCCTGCCTGTGAAAGGAGGGAATGGCACACATTTTTGCCTAGCCCTTTATGCATCTTTACATGTGCATATTTCACATACATATGTGATGTCAGTTCCCCTTGGACCTACAGTTACCAAAGTGTTCTCAGTTTAATAAGCTGCATTCAGTTATTTAATTTTGCTGACGTTGTCAGACTAAGTTTTAAATTTCTGGGCTTTTCTGCTCAAGGGTAAATATTTCTGAGAAATCTCAAGGGGACATCTCTGAGTAGGAAAGGGGTGAATAAAATATCCCCTTGGTCCCCAGAGACGGTCGGTGTTTGTTTTCAGAGCTATATAGTAACAATAGGATTGCATGAGTAAGAAGACCATGAAATTTACCCCAGAAGTCTTCCGTGTTAAGAAATAATTTTGCATCCTCCAATGAAGACTGTCTTGGTGCTTACAGCATGATTCCTTGAAGACCTCTTACCTGATTTATTACATGACCTCTACAAGAATGTGTCCAACTCTGAAGAAAACAGGCAAGGCATACTTCTGACTTTGCTGGCTTAATAATTCAGTAGAAAAAGGGCCCTATGATGGACCTTAGTCTTATCTGCGGAGTCTTCTATTACTTTACATTGCATTCTAAAAGCAATGTAAAGAAAAGCTTAAGAATGCTGTTCTCCATGTTTTCATGCTCAAAAGTCAGGCAATATCAATGTTTGTGCTGCATATCCGATCTTGTTCCTTTTTCTTTATGTGAATATATATGTGCATACCATACTCTAGTTACCCTGTCACATAGTGCTTCTCAGACTCGTGCATTTTTCTACAAACCTTAGATCCCTTGGACAATACCTTTTACACTCCTTTAATCTTCTCTGTTTCTGCTCATTTCACTATTGTTATGGTTTAGAATCTTTATAGATTTTTTTGTCTGTGACTCTGATCTTGTAATTGAATTCATTATATGCAGAAACAGTGACATGGAGAGAGTAGTAATGAAGTGAATGTGGTTCTTCAGAGGCACAAGTATTTGCTTAAGTGGTTACAACTGTGTAGGGTTGGGGCTGCAGGCCACAGGCATGAGTTGTGTGCTGCTGTTTCAAATAGGGTCTTTGCTTTAGATAATGTGCAGAATTGTAAGGGACACAAAAAGGCACTTTTATTGGAAAAAAATAATGTTGCTAGAATACACACATTTGTTTCTAATCCTGGAAAGCTCCAGAATATCTGGGATTTTAATAAAACACCATTTTTTTAATGTTTAGGAACTATTTTAGGGATGTTACAGGTTTTAAAATATAGCAGTCACAATTCCCCTTTGCTTCCAAGGCATGCACAGCTGGACTTGGAGTATTAAGGTGACCTGGTTTTATAGGCCACATGGAAAATAGTACCAATAAAATACCTCAGAACTCTTTAAAATATCCTAAAATAGAGAAGCGTGGTGGATGGCATAAAAAATTTATTTCTTTTCTGTTTGAGATGACCAGTGTAACTTGTCTGTTGCCTACTTAAATCTTTTCATCATGTTGTGCTACCTTGTATTTGGTTCCAATTCTTTGGAAATCCCTGCCTTATATGTGTGCACTGGACATGAAATCCACCCTGTGATTCATTAAACATCTGCCTTGGCTGCAGGAGGAGGAACAGTGGCTGGGCAGTCGGGGCCTGTGGAGCTGTGCTCTCTGAGAGTAAAATCTTCAAGACGGCTCATCCTGGTGAGATATCTACTTGTAGGGATTGTCTCATGGACTATTCAGTTTAGTTGCGCAGAAATAATGCTTGAGTTGGGATAATGCAGGCAGCAGTGACATGACAAGAGAAGAGCCATCTGTTTTATAGGCGTTTGACTGGCTCGTACCAGAATAGCTACAACTTCTCAGTCTCCCCAGCAAAGGGGAAGCCCTGGCGATGAGCTCATGCATTTCCTATGTGAAGAAAGGAACATCTGAGAACAGCCCAGTCTGTTTATTATTGAAGGGGAGGGAAAGTGATGCCACTATACCACCTAAAATGCAGCCAATTTTAAAAAGAGTTGTTGTTTCCTCACATGATTTTTCACAGTGAACTTTAAGAGATGTGTAGGGGAGGCGGAGGATGGCAGGTTGCAGCGGACATGTTGGCACCACCTCGTAGGCTTGATTGTGGTGAGAGAAGTCAAGGTGGCCTGGAACCTCTGTGTTACTCATCAGCATAAGTAAAATCCATGCAGGTGAGAGGTTAAGGCCTTTCTGTTAGCAAAGCTCCAACAGTTGGCTTTGCATCTCGTGTCTCAGTCATGCTGGGATTTCAAGTCAGAATGAGAGCCTGCAAGGGGCAGGTCTCTGGGCTTTTGTGTGAGCAGTTCAGCTGTCAGAGCACTCCTACTGGGGCAGCACGTGGAGTAGAGGTGCACCAGCAGTGTTCTGTAAGGCTGGAAGAGGATCTGTAGGGCTACTGAAGATGCATCTGGCTTTGTTCTGCTTTTTAACTCAAGTGTTGTGTGGATGCTTCAGCCAGGGGGAGATGATGAAGGGGCCGCTTACCTCAGGGGCAGAGGGCTCCTACGACAAACTGTTGTTCACTGTGCATGATATCCTGAAAGGAAAGAAGTACAGTAGCAATGTTTCCTGCAGAAATTGAGTCCTGGAATTTTAGTGGACTGTAATGGATCAGATTAGTAAACATGGCTGCTCATACATTAACTAAAGTAAGTGGTACGAAGGGTGACAAAAACTGGATTAAAATGCAGAATTTTTTTTTTGAAGTGATAACCTTGTTGGTGCGCATAGCCTAGCATTTCAGACAGATAGCAGTGGGAGCCCAGCTGTCACTCAGAGTGGGAATTTGCATAGGGAGAGAAAGACTGGTGGCTGCCTTGGGATTTTTTTTTTTCTTTTAAATGTAGCAGTGGGATGTGTGTCTACCAAATGCCTGTTTGTTTCTAGAGGATTTCACAGAAACCGAGTGTGCCACGTTAAAGAAGACTGGAGAGGTGGCTGGGAAAGATTGACTATCAGGTAGTGCTGGGTTTTATGACATTTAGCTACAGCGGAAAACAGATCACAGACCAGAGAGGAAACAGCCTAATGAGAGTGTTCAGAGGTGTTGAAATAAAGATAATATTGTCTAGGTGATGACATAAAAGACGACTTTGTGTCTAGAATGGTAATGAGGATGCTCCCACCGTTAACGCTCCTGGCAGACTTCGAAGTAAGTAGGCAAAGAAATACAGAGGAAAGGGAAGTGTCAGTGCTGGCCTGAAGACAGGGTCGGAAAGATCGTAAAGTGTTGGCAGAGAGAGAGCTACCAGCAAGCGCTGGAAGCACACCCAGCCTTGCTCTGTATTGCAGGTAACGTCCTGATGGCATCATCTGCAATCTGGCTGATGGTTAGCCCCAGCCCACTAGACCATTCCCAGCACTGTCACGGGGGATCTTGGAGCCCCATGACAGCCTTATACTGTGGCTGTCTGCAGGCACTTGTCCTGGGCCCTGGTGGCTGCTGAGAGCCCAGCCAGCAGCAGGCAGGGGCCATCTCCTGGGACATCCTGGGTGCCTAACCTCTGCTGCTGCCAGGCTCCTGAGTGGCAGCTGCCATCCTGCGGTTCTTCGCCTGCAGCCTTCAAGGCCTCTCCCTCACACCGCCTTTAGAGCGTGCCTTTCTGTGAAGTAAGCTCTGTAAAAGCTGCAGTGCGTTCATAGCCCGCGATTGCCTGGAAAGCTGTGGTAAATCCGCTCTTTTGGTTAGCAGAATGCAACCTGGTAGCTTGACCTAGAAATTCAAAGAAAATAGGCAGAAGAAAAGGGGGAGTTAATGGATTAGCTCTGTAGAGACGATGAGATGAGGCTGTGTGCTTCATTCTGCTGCTGTTTCAACAAAGAGAGGGTTTTCTATAAGCATCTGCTTCAGCCCATGTCAATGGATCCCTGCTAGCTGGTGACCCAGGAGAGGAAAGCATTTTCCTCTGTACCAAAGGAGTGTACTGGTCCTTTTCTTCCCTTTACAAACGCATTCAAGAAATACAATTCCATTTCATTTAGAATAATGAAATGCAGAAACCGAGAGGTTAGGAAGACAGAGGTAAACAGCAGAGGAAAAATGCTTTCTGATTAGCTGTATGAAGAACACAGTTAGATGATAAATTGTTGCACGTGTTAGGGGCTGCAAAGAGAGATGCCTCTACACAATAGAGAAAACTGATGCCAAAGGATCAGAGGGAGCAACTCAATGACCAGATCCTTCAGATGTCTTTTAAAAATAAAATGTACAGTTATTACTTGGATTCTGAAAGTACTCAAGACTTGTGGCTTTTGTATATTTTGCAGGAGAGTCAGTACTAGTCTAATCTCCATATTGTTTTGAAGGGTTCTAAGAGAAAATCAGTATTTGTTTACTGCCTTGCAGGTGGCAAAGGTCTGTGAGTTTCCTCCAGATAAGCCTGTTTCATATTAAGAAGATGCTGACCACTGATACTTAACATCTGTGACCAATATAGAGAGCACACAGTGCTCTGACGGAACTTAGATTTGAGAGAGGCTTGAAGGGGTTGCCTGATAAATTATTCTACTGTCTTGCTTGACTCTGCGACTGAACAGTGGAAAGATAGCATTTTCACTGCTAAATGAAAAATGCAGGGACGATAAGCTGTCTGTCTCTCCGGTCTGCCTGTGCGATGGCTTTGCTGCACTATCCATCTTGCAGAGCAGTGTGCTTGTTTGTGACCTAAGAGATAAACCCTGTGTCACAGACTGTACCCTGCTCCTGTCCAGCTGTAAAACGATCGTTAAAAGAGCTCTGACCTTTCTCTTCCTTTCTTATGTAGTTTTTGGTGTGATCTAACCAACGCTAAAGGAACAGCCATGGAGTTAGTTGTTCCCCCAAACAATTTCCATTCAGATCCATGACATAGTTATTTTTAATCTATCATTTTTTCTTCCAGAATTTGAAAACTTTTGATTCTCTCGTAACTTTTTAAACTCAGAAAAAAAAATATCTTTTTAATCTTTTGAGAACCTTTGTTCTACCTGTGTAGTTTCAATCTTTTCAAGTCAAAGGGCTGCTCAGATACCTGTTCGTTCTTTGCATTTAAGCAGTGTTTGAGGTGCAGATCTGCCGTTTATCAGAGAAGTGAGATGTCACACCCCAGCTACCTTGGTCCTGCAGGTAATACTGATTACCCATTCACTCAGATGTTCTTACTGTCTTGTCTCCCCTCTGAAGCATTTCAATGAGGGTGTCCAGGATCATCATCTGCTTATGATTTCTGTTCTAAATCAGGAATTCTATCTGTCATCCTACAGTCAGTGTCCCTCCATTTGTTAATGACCAATTTATAAATTTGTGCCGTTTCAGAAGGTGCTCCTGCCATGTGGATTCCTCTCATGATCACTCCTTACTAGATAATGTGTTCAGCTGTGCAGACTAGTTGTTCTGAGTGATAATGTAGCTCTCTGCCTCATGTGCATCTCTGCAAATAGAATAACCTTCTGGTGCTGACCCTGTATCGTTAGCCCTTGCCTCTTTGTACTGAGTTGAAATTCCATTGTCAGGCACAAAAAAGCCGTAGGTTCCGAGTGGAGGTTTTAGCCCAAGACGCATACAGTGCTGATTTTCAGTACTGTGGATAATTTTTTACCTGTACATTAGAAGATTTTCCAAATGATGACATAGCTGAAACTGGGACTTCTAGTTTTTCTTGTGCTGAGAATATAAAAACTCATAGTATTAGAGTGCAGACATGGCGAAATTAAATAGGCTTATAATCTTGTCCCATGTCATAATACCCAGTGTCTGTTTGAAATACTTTGAGATAGGCTTATGACTGAAAAATAATTTTGCACTTCAGTTGGCAGATGATGCAATCCTCTTGATCCCGAAGTACAAATGAAGGCTTGAGGCAAAAGGATAGCAGTTTTTTAACAATAATTAAAAATGTATGCATACCTACAAGAATTGAAGCTGTACATTGAAGGCTTTCAGTTGTGGTCTGTGGACAGGGCAGAGTCTCACTGTGAGATGAGGTTCAGGAATGTCAGACGCCATTCAGAGATTGCCATAATAATGAGATGATACAATTGCAAATTTGTATTTGTGTGTGTGTACACAAATAATACAATGTAATATAATATGTTATATTAAAGTAATGTATATAATTTGGTTTTGCTCTTAATGATCACACACACATTGTTTTTTCACTTACACTTGAGATCTTCCTCTCATCACGTTACTCTGGGAACTTAAGCTTTATTGCATGCAGCTAATATTGCAAGGTCTGTGACAAAATCCAAAGTATTGGTAGCATTATGGATAGTGGATTAAGTTGCTTCAGACTATAAACATAATCAATTTGCAAGACCTATGGTGACTTTCAAGTAATCTTTTGTTCTGTGTTTTTGAAGGACGTGCATGAAAATGAACTGAGAGCGAACAGCATGTAGAATGGCACAGGAGGGAGTTTTTCATTACTGTTGTATTTATCATTTAGCACAACCCTGAGCTCTGTCAGACTTAAATGGCAGACTCATTGTTAATTTCAAAGTTCAAACTGTTCTTTAATCTTTCCCTTATTTCGCTTGCTCATAAATAACATTATGGTTTTCAGCGCCCGATTCCAGGGCTCTTACCAGTATTCTCAGGTTGTCCTTGATAGGTGGGAAAATCCGTCTCGCTAAAGGAGCTGTGATTCAAGAGGTCAGAGCATTGTCTGTCTCTGGAAACAAGACCCATAAAATACTTCTTAACAAAGGAGTCTATTTGCAGTGTGGAGCCTCAACATATATCTGGTAAGTGCCTGGATGTCAGACCTGAAGAAAGAGATGAAAATAAAGAAAATAAATACCCTGCACAGCTGAACACTTGCCAGTACATTGAGGAGAAGAAAGAAATCCACAGAAGGAGCCATTTCTTCTTTTTATTAAGGAGTTTTCTTAACAAGGATTATTTCTTACTTTTTCTTGTGTTCAGAGTGTTTTCACTTTTAGCTGAATGGAAAGGAACATTCTGTGAGAGGCTCTCTCATTCATCTACAGCTTTCATACTAATAAGGTGCACCGGTCCTCAAAGCAGTTTTCAGTGTGGCTGTAACAGGTCTGTTAGTAGACTAAATGGTCAAGGTGGATTTATGAAGGGGTTTGGTACGATTGGAGCTTGTGAGAGATTTTAACTAAAGTTGATTGTTCCCAGAAAATTTCCCAGAAAGGTTTGTCAAAAATGAAGGAAATTTTCCATTCTAAACTGCCTATTTTGATCCTTCAAGGTCTAATACAGGTGAGGAGAAAGATAACTTAAGATCTTTTTAATCGCTTTGGTGAAAATTCAATAATTCTGTCTAGGAATTAGGTCTGGAGCCCCAGCTTCGCATAGAACAGAAGACTTTTTTAAATAGTACTAAGACTTGGCTGGATTTCAGTCTAAACTGTATTCAGATCAGGAAACTGGAAATGAAAATTTCCACTGCTCATGTGCTGAGCTGGCCAGCCCCCAGTATTGTATTAGCAGTGTGTGTTCCGCTGACCAAGTCCATGTCAAACTTGAATGAATGCTGACGTAAGAAGTTATGTCACCCCCTTTTTGGAAGCCATTGGAGTCTTGTGATGCCTGTCTTCCAACCAAGATTGTTTTTCATCCATACAGACATTCACAAGTGTATAGTCTCTTTGTCATTGCATTAAAAAATTCTTAAAGCAATTCTCGTTTTTTCTTCTTGATGTTATCTGTATTAGACATGCATTTTCTGTATGGAGACCATAGGACTTAAATTCAGTTGGTTTTTTCACAGGGTCAGTGTAGGTTACGTCAAAACTATTTTGCAAATGCATTTTTTTGTCAACTTTATTTGTTGTTAGTACACAACACCAAATAACTAAGGTAGCTTCTGAGCCATAGCACGTTCTCCATAACTTTTGTGGGTGCAGGGGAGGTAATACCGAATACTGTCGTTGGGCCACTCTGGCTGATGCCATGTCTTCAGCAGCACTGTTTCACTTCTGCACATCACCATTCCTTCTCAAGGCAGTAGAAGCAAACACCTATTCTGGACTTTCCACCACTGGAGCAGAATGTCAGTCACAGAAGACCACTGGTTGAATGGAAGAGCTGTTTAAGCCATTTGTCTTTTTGCCATGTCAGTAGCTGCAGAACTTGCTTGAAGAACTTGCTTGAATCCCAGCTCCCTAACTCATGCAGGATTGCCAGGCTACCTGGGATGACACTGGGTGAGAGCAGTAGGGATCAAGAGGAAGGTGGCAAGCAGGCAAGTTCCAGCAGAGAGACTGCAGAAGAAGATGGGAGTAAAGCAACAGCTTCCACAAAATAAGGTGGTCTTCTTATTCAGAGGTTGACAACTGAAGAGCCTCTGGGGTCACGCATAGTTCTGAGGAATACTCAGCAGAAGGTTGGACTTGGGGAGGCTAGGCTGGTTTGCTGTTTTTAGGCTGTCTATATGTTAAGGTCTATTTTTTTTTCCTCCTTAATCTGAGGTTCTAGAGGAGATCACTTTGCGTAACAAAAGGTGAATTCCTTTCCCATGGCAATTACTTCATATGGATTGGTGTGATAGAAGAGAGGGAACAAAAATTCTCTCCTGACCACCTAGTGGTCACTTTATGCCTGGCAACATAAAATTAGGTTCTCCTCTCATTTATGCACATATGCACATGGCTTCTACTTTGACCCTGAAGAGGAGGCCAAGCAGTTAACCTCCAGAGGTCCCTCCCAACCCGATTGTTTCCCTGGTTCCATGCTTGTGTGCTGTGGGCTCCCAGCCCCGCTGCAGCCGCTATTTGCACTGGACAGCTTGGTTTGCTTATGATATCTGGAACAGCCAGCTGCAGTCACTTAGAAATGCTGTCTTTATGGAATAAGTCATGAGGTCTTTTGTTTCCTAGCATGAATTCAGTTTGCAGGGCAATGACCGTTCTCAAAATGGTATCTATTTGTCTTTCATGCTTAAGTTCTCCTTTGCCTGAGACTTCGTATGCTTTATGATGATTATGGCTGGTTTTGGAAGTTGTAATAGTTCTTCAGGCCAACAACTGCTTTGTTCTTGTGTAAATTTTGTGGTGTTTTCTGTTTGTTTGTTTGAAAAAAAATTACTGAAATTCTCAGGCTTCCATATTATGATGAAATATAATTGTTCTCAAAGCACAGATTATAATGTGGAAAAGATGCCAATTCCTATGAATGCTTTTAGTTGCAAGTAAATTCATACTGATGCATGTAATCTTGTCTTGATTTAAATAAGGCTGCTGTTCTGCCAGTAGATGCCACGCTACCTTGTCGTGAACTAGGAGGATGATTTACTTGATGCAAAGCAGAGCAGGTTTTATTTGTTGTTGTGGCTGGGTTCTGGGCTTTTGCATTTTGGTTTGTGGTTCTGTTTGTTTTAAGTAAGCACATCACACAGACTGCAAACTGGGTGTACAATGTTTTCTTATTAAGGACAGCTCTACTGCCGTCTGTTCGCAGTTTTTATGGTAAACACACTGACAACTGTGAAGCAGATTCCCTGTTTTCAGGAGGTGAAGCTCAGCTGTGGGCTGTGCAAAAACTGAGCTGGTTAGGTCTACCATGCAGGTGTGTAATTATACATGTAACTGTGTATTCCTGTAGCTGTTTGTAACCAGAACCATTCTCCTGTGGGAATGAATTTGCTGCTGCCACTGTTTTTGGAAGTAACCCAAATAATTTCTGCTTTCCCTGATAAAGCAGCTCAAAATTGTCACTTAATGTTTCAGTTGCAGTTTGACTCCAGCAAGATAGTGTCTGCAGCAGCTTTGCCTCTGACAGAAGTCACCTCTGCCCCAGCCGTTCATTCTCTCACCCCTCTTCGTGGTCTGTGCAGACAGCTGTGCAGTGTTGTGGTGAGTCAGACTGGGAGCTGACAGTGGGTTCCTGGCCAGGGCAGCCCCAGGGGGCGAGAGGAGGCCGGGACAGGATTGCTCCCAGCAGCAGTGCCAGATTCTGCCGGCTCTGAGTGCTCATGGGACCGAGCCTGAGGCTCTCAGAATTTTCAGACAGGGAGCATCAATCTTTCTCTGAAGTAGTTTTGCAGACCAGTATATGGGGTGTGTTGGATAAGCAAACCTATCCAAATCCAAGGAACCCATTTCCCCGTGATAATACCCTGGCTGGCTGATGTCTGTGTTTGACCTTTTCAGTCATCCTTTACGTTTGCCATTGCTGTGTATGTGCCTGCTTCAACAGCAACAGATTATAAACTTAGTTTGTTTCAGGCTCCTTGGTTGTGCTCTGCATCATGTCATCCACAGCATGACGCAGCTCTCATTCAGTGTGTGGGTGAAAAACGTCGATCGTTTTGCTCAGGGAGTTAGGAGTCTCTGGGTTGACCAGTTAGTTGGCTGGCAGGTGCACAGCCCGGGAGGGACTGAGGAGTCACACCGAGCAGTTGCTTGTTAAAAGGATAATGATTATGTTCAAGGGGATAAAGCACACATAAAATGACAGAGATAACTCTTTCCTCTTGTAAAGATTTTGTATTGCAGCTGGAAGTAAGTGATAAGGAACATAACGGAGCTGGAAATGAGCAGTGACCATCTTGCCTCGTTTCAAGTGGAACGTGAGGCAGCTTTCTGGTTTGCAAAAGTCAGCAAAAGGCTGATTAGTGAACAGAAAGAAGCTGCAAGTCCGTCTGAAAAAGTACTTTGTATGTTTACTAAATAAAAAGTCCCCATGAGTGATGTGTGATCAAATGCCCTCGTATTTTCTGTTAACAAAGCTAATTGATATAGCTGCTCACTGTACAGAAATGCTTCTTTCCCCCTTTTCATGGCTTTGTCTTAGTCTCTACTAGCTAGAAAGCAGCTCCTTCTTAGAGACTGGCAGCGACCTTCAGGGCCAATAAATGAGAGATTTTTAAGCAGAAATAAACACGTCATTACGTTGTCCTCTGCCCTTTTTCTGCAACAAATCAGGATGCCCTCTAAAGCTGCCCACCAATAGGGTGGGGAGCATTTGCTTGTTCGGTGCTTTTGAACTGAGGCAAATCTTAAAGCCAGACTAACTTCATTCAACACGAGCTGTCAATACGGTCGTGGAAATGGTCACCAAAATTAGTGAGCGTAGCAGAAGGAGGTAGGAGCCACAGATGACCACCAGTCCCTTGACAGCAGCTCTTTATGCTGTCAGCTTGCTTTGAAGTGAGGAAAACTGGACTGGGATTTCAGTGCTACCAGGAGAACCTGAAGCAAGTCGATTGAGAAGTGGCCCTGATGGACTCCAGAGCTGTGCTAACTTGCCCTTATTCTTCATCACTGTGATTGGTTTTGAAAACCTTCCCCATTTTCAAGGGAAATAAGTTAACCAGCTAGAGAGCAATGAGACTGGTTCCAGGATTTTCTTGTATGGTTACTTTAACAAAATGTATCTCTTCATTAATTGCAGTACAAATGTAATTAATTTTATTGAATGACTTCAATTGGAATGAATACAGTCATGTGGAAAAAATACCTGAAAGTAATGGATCTGAATTTTTTTGAGTATTTGGAGTCAAGGTAGTACTTAGTTTCAGGGCACAGAACAAAAATAATTTTAGTCCAATTAATTTTGGTTTTTTTTAGGCCGTATCTTTGAAATTCTTAACAGCTGATTAAAAAAAATGTACTTTACCGCCTTGTCTTTCCTTCTGCTTTGTCTGCCTTAGGTGAGTTTGGGAAGGGGAGGGTTGCTGCAGTGGCGTGTGAGCTGCTTGTTCCAGTACTTTTTAAAAATATGTTATTTGCCTGTCATTTTCAATCCTCTTCCCTATTTCTTCCTATGTTACAACCCATATGCATTTCCTCCATCATCTGGGCATCCTCTGCCTCTCCTTTGGTTACTGATTCCTTTCTCTCAAGTGTGCGTATTATTAGCCTGTGCTGACTGGAGCCATGAGTGTGCGTCGCTGCTCAGAGAGACTTGACTAGCACCTTATTTTATAGTCTGTGACTATTCCTCACGGAAGAATCATGCACTAATTTTTGGACAGGGTCTCTGTGCTCACTGAGTACAGCCATCATCGCCAGACTGAAGGAACCTGCTTCACAACATGTCAGTGTAGCTCCGTACTTTGCTTTATATTAACTGAGTAGCCTCATCTCATCTCTCTTGGTTTGCTGACTGACATGCTATAAAATGTTTCTCCCGTCTCTAATTTTTGTTTGTTCTCCTGTCCGGGTATGTTAGGATACAGAAGAGATTCGCAGGGTGCGATAGGGTTATGTTACTGCTTGGATGCTGTAATTACCTACATAAAACTGAGCTGCTCTTTGAACTGAGTCACTGCACTCAGATGTTCCTTATTGCTATGCTAAAAAACTAAAAAGCTGTGTATCTGGGAGTGCTTTTCCTATTTTTTTTTCCAATTTTTTTTCACCTCATGCCACAGCAGGTAGGATTGTCTATTTGTTTACCTTTCTCAAGATAGTAGAATGTGCAACCAATGCCCGTAGAGGAGAGAGAAGCTATGCTGCATTAAAGCAATTCCAATTTTCAGTTTTGTCTCAGTTTACATGATACTAACCTAAGAATTTGTAGCGTACTGAGAAACAGCAGGGCTGTTCTATTCTGCCAGTGAACGTGCCTTTCCCCAAAACAAGGGAGAACAGGATGGAGGCAAGGAGAAGAGAAGCCATAGACCCTTCCAGCAATAAAATGATACTGTTCATTTTGGTTTTAACAAACTGATAAAGAAAGGGTCTGATGATAGTGCTGGTTTTGGAGATTTTAATCTGATAGTCCAAAGAACAGATGAATCTTTGCTTGTGTCTCTTGATAATGTGCTTCTGATCAGCTCCAGTGAGAAAGGAAGTGGCTGGGACTTTGGATTGCCCATTGAGGCAGGAAAAGCATGATTGCAAATCCACATGGGTTGGCTGGTTTGTTTGCTTTTCTCTCTGCATGAAAACAGAAGTTGTTATCAGTTTTCATTTGTATAAAACCAGAGGAACTGCAAGGGCCAGTAGACATCTTCTCTTAGATAAAATAAACTAAAACATTGTTTCCTCCTTCTTTCTCTTTTTTTTTTTTTTTTTTGGTACTTCATCTTCATATTTCTCAGTGTTTTATTTTCCACTGTTAGCTAACTACCTGTACTTCCAACATGCAGCTTTCCATGCACAATGCCTCTGCCTAGGATTGAAAGAAAGGAAAGTGAGGATTTGCAAAATGAAGCCCAAGACTGGCAACATCAGCAGTGATGTTTTGCCTTGCTGCCTTCCTTCTTATTTTTTCTAACCCACCATTGTATCTTCCTTCAAAACCTGCCTTTCAGCCGTCTTCTGCGAAGGTAATAAAACCAGGAGTGAACACTCAGCGCTACCTGGAAGGAGTGGTAGGTTTGCTGAGAGAAGTGCTGGCTGTTGGCCTGTTCCCTCTGTGCTGGGAGGCAAGCTATTCACAATATCCTCCTGAGAAAGCCAGCGTGGTCTGTGGCCCATCCATTGAATGAAAATGTCAGCGCATCTGTTTGTTATACAGACAGAATTGCAACAGGAAATGTGACCTGAAGATAGAGGAGAAAGCTTTGTGCAAGATTTCAGAGAGACTGTACTGCCTGGCAGGATGGTTGGTTCTCCTTGCCAGCTCATTGCCTCGATGCTACGAGGTGCCTCCAGTTCCAGGAGCATTATACTGTGTCAGTGATGATGACAGTCATCTGCTTCTTTGAGCAGACTAGGCTGTAACAATCACTGGAAAGGGAATGAGAAAATGGAAAACGTTATTTGGAAAGCAAAGATAAAAGGTAGAGGAAAGGATCACAACTGAAAACCTTTCATGATTCAGTAATAATG
Organism: Penelope pileata; assembly: GCA_013396635.1. Lineage (NCBI taxonomy): Eukaryota > Metazoa > Chordata > Aves > Galliformes > Cracidae > Penelope > Penelope pileata. The sequence goes on along the minus strand of WBMW01001028.1, from coordinate 121,313 downwards.
CAGCGTTAAGCGATGTGTCTTTGTAGTCAGACAGGACCTCCACCGCATACTGGAGATTATTTAACGCTTAATTTGCTGTCTTGAGGTTGACTAGAAGTTAGAAAAACTCTTTTGTCCAAGAGAGGTGATCCAGCATTTTGGTATGGCTGGTACCGTATGATGCTTTCATTTCAGTCTCAGGGAAGCATCAGAAAGTTGTGATAGGCAAGAAGATATTCTATTTCACTGAGCTTTGACTGTCTGAGATGATAGGAGCTCCTGCAGCAGGCTGCTTGAGGCAGTGGGGAGCCCAGTTTTCCTTAATACAGGTAAGGCGTCTCCTCCTTCCTACTGCTGAGGATTGCAAGAAAAGGATGAGCTACAGTGGGGGGTGTTGCATTCAGAAGTTCTGTTTTTGAAATGTTATGTTCTATCTGAGTTTTCAGAAAGCTTTGTTAAAGCTTGTGCGTGTGAGGGTTTGTGTATCTGCACTGTGAGGCAGGGGTGCCCTGGTGCTATTAACATGGATAATGGGCTTTGAGTGTGGCTGCTAGCCCTGAGGATTGTACTCCTGGAGCAGAGTGGTTGGAGCTGCTTTGACTGGCAAGGTTCAATGACTGTGAGTAGGAATGATTCTGGCACAGGGCACAACCCAGAAGTCTCAGACTTCTGAGAACTTTCTCTATCAGGAACCTGAGACAGATTCTTGATAAAGATCTATGAACTGTTCTTCTCCTGTGATTATATTTGTAGGGCGTCCACACAGCTGAGAGGAAGATCAGAGCACGAGTGCCAGGTGTTAGTTCTGGAGGGTTTTGCTGTGTGGCAGAAACAGAGTGGTTTGGGTGGTGGCTCATCTATCTCTTCTGGTGACTTGGAAGGGTATAGATTCAGGGATGGATCTACTCAGTTGTTCTCTAAACATTTAAAGATTCTCTCAGGTTCTTACTGTCAGGAAAAACCATCAGGGAGAGCTAGCCATAACAAAGAATCAAAATGGCAATGCCTTGCTAGAGCTTGGTTAATAACAGAAACAAATCTAATACCTCAGAATTCCCAAACACTGCAATGTGATTTTTATGCTAGATGTGTATAAGTCCAGATTTAAAAATAAATAAGCCAACAAAGGAAGTTCTTTTTGTTGTTGTTGTTTTAATCTTCCAGTCTTCTCCATGTTTTGCCTAATATACTTGAGACCTGACCTGGGAAGAGGGAGTGAAGTAGTTGGATCCTGTGTGTGTTCCCATGTTGGTATTTTTGCTGGCACGCTAAGAATAGGACAGTTGTGAACTGTTGCTGATGTTTCATAAATTGGAAATGAGAAACACATTACAATGAGATTAAGTTGTAATGCCCTGATACGTATGGTCCTGCTGTACATTACTTTCCCTGTTAGTATTCTGCCTGCGTTGCATACAAGAACCTGTAATCTCCTCAAGTCAGTTCTGTTATCTTGGAGATTGTGAGGCACAATGCAACTAGAAAAAGGGCACAGGACTTCCAGTCAAGAGAACTAATTCATTTCCCAGCTCTGCTACTGATTCTTTTTAAGCTTTGGCACATCACTTAATTTTCTTGGCTCAATCTCTGTATCTTAAATGCCACCAGTCCCTAAAAACAACTTTGGAATTAAAATGGTTAGTGCTTTCTTATGAGGGAACCTGAGGGCTGCAGTTGTGTGAGACCCAGTTTTCGTATGACCACTGCACATCCATACGAGAGCCCCTGCATTAGCAGAAACTAAAGAACTGCTGAGCGCTCCTTTGGCAATGACCCTTTCCCATGTATTCACCCGGTTCTGTTACACTTTACCTGTGTCAGGAATCTCCTGACTCCTGTTGGTCTATAACCAGCATTCTGTATCTGAAGTTCTGTTTTCCTTTAAGGGCACTGCTCCCTGCGCTGCCTGGGCTCTCTTCTCCACTTCAGGCTCCTGTCTCTCGCTGTGTCCGTGCTTCTGATATTGCTGGCTGAAAGCTGCACAGCCTTCTTTCCATCCCTTCTAACTCTTATTAAATGCAGTTTATCTCTCTGCTGTTAAGTAGTCTATTGATTCACTTTAGAGTTTATTAGATTATTACTGTCTGGGGTTTGATTTTTTTAGTGTTTTTTCAGACGTGTGTGTGTGCACGTATGAAAACAGATCAATGAGCAGGGACAATGCACAATTATTTACATGGCTACAGCCGCCACTCTAATGTAATATTGTCATTTAAATGCTTGCTGTGTATTCAGACAGTGAAGGTCTGTACTGCCTGCTCTGCAGTGTTGGAGCCCTAGGGTAATGTTTTTCGTAGCTGTTTATTCCTAAATACTCTTGATGGAAATACAAATACCACCAAAGCTCCATATGCGGTTTCAAGTACTGGGAAAAGGGGGGACGGAGGGGCCTGTACTGTTTCAAAAATGGCACTAAAACTTTAAAATGTGTCTGGGAAAAAAAAGCTGAAAAGCATCGGGTCTGTTTGCGAGAAAAGAGTGATAAAACCAAGTAGAAAATTGATCTGCAAAGCCTGCAAGTTTATTTGTAAAATTCCCCTCCAGCAGAAGCTTAGACACTTGAGTGAAAATGTGCAGCCAGTGCTGAGCTTAACCCTCCACAGCCCAGCAGGTCCTAGGGAGACCTTCACTGGTATCTTGGCAGGTTTTCTCTGGCTAGGGAAGGCAAAAAAAATTCTCAGCAGTGCTTTATGGTTAAACAAATGATTTGCATTTGTTAAATTTACAAGCGCACGGCTTTGTTTTGTATTGTGGTGGAGCTGAGGCGTGCACAACGGTGCTGTATTTTCCCTGTGCTGGCAGCATCAGGTTTCCTCCGCTGGATTGGTTTCCTTTTCGCTGGCTGGTGGGAACAGTGGCAGGAATTTGGGGTTACAGATGGCATTCAGCCAAGAAGAAAACAAGGCACGTTCAAAGGGGTGTTGTTAAATTGTGTCCCAGGGGCCTGGCTTTTGTTCTCCTGAACATATGAAGATTTCCAAAGCTGTCTTAGTTCATTGCCCTCCCTCCGCCCTTCGTAATCTGTCCTCCAATGAAAAAAATGTCCCTCCGAAGACCTTCAGCTCACCAGGATGACATACTTGCACCAGAAATGACTCCACCTTTTTATGTGAGGCCTCTATTTTTTGGAGTGTTTGGTCAGGCACAAACCTTAATTTAGCAGAACTCTTAAAGACATCTCATACTCACCTAATGCCGATCGAACATTTATGGAAGTGCTTTACTTTTGGGGCCAAAGTATTGACCCCAAAAGTATTTTGTATTGACCAAAGTATGGAACTCTACACACGTGCATATTTATCCAAAGGAACAGATTTCATGTCTAGTGTTATGACTCAGCGCAGTAGGTGTGGGCTCACGGTTGATTTGTAGGGTAGTCTTTGTCACCTTATTTTTAACTGATTTGTTTCTTCATTGACCCATTCCTTTTTCAGTCCTCATTTCAGCAGTTTTGTTCTTTTGTGGCACAGTCATTGGTGTGGTACAGTCAGAGCTCCTCTCTTACATTTTTCTCCTAACTTAAGCTCCACTGTAAAGATTGCATTAGTTCAGTTGGGAAAAAGCAGCTGGCCCCATTCTATACCGGATTTTCTCTGCTGCCATATAGTGTGCTTTGGTTTACATTGGCGTGGTTCTGTATCTATGACTTACCAGCGTAGGCTTGGGTTTTCACTTTGTTGTCCTTTACCTGTGGTTTTGTTTATATAAAACCAAGGGTAAATTGTTGATGTTATCCAAAAGAGATTGTGTTGCCTGAGGTGCGCAGTTTTCATTTAGGGTGTTAAGAATTAGGATGCTGTGCACCGCGCTCCTTTCTGCTTCTCCCCTTTTCTGCACCTGCTTTGCTGGTACAGTTTCCATAGCAATAACCTCTTCAAGTTTTCCAGAAGTGTTACAGGAATGATTTTCTATCTCCTCCTCCTCAACAATTCAGGAAAATGGAGCTTATTACAGATACTTTTTGTCCTCTGTGCCTCGATGGGAGCCTGGCAGGGGCACTCGGCAATCCCAGGTAAAGCTGTCTGCAGTGCACAACTGCTCTTCTGTGATGAGGAGCCCAGCTGGGCTGCCCACTGCTGCAATTTGTGTGACCTGATATAGGTTGTCTTCCCTCCTCTGCTGACTCGGACAGCAGCATTTTTACACCACTCCGACTTCATGAGAAGAGCGAGCAGGACAAATGTAACAGAAAAGTATTCTGAAAATGAGGAGAAACTGTTGTACATCCTGAAGAATAAGAGCCAATAATTCAAGTTTCCATCACGTTTCATTCTTCTGGCAGGCACGTGAGATACCACACAATAGTTCAAGTTGCAGCTCAGTAGCATATGGAAAATATAAATCCCTGGAGAAAGCAAGCATTAAGCAGCTGTCTGGAAACCCTCAGGAGTCTGACAAAAGGGGGAGGTGGATGCTAGTATGTGACAAATGGTGATTATTTTAAAAAGCAGGGCAGCTGGGGGCAGCTAGCTGCCAGGTTGTGGTGTGAATGTGAGAGGTAGGAGATGTCCATGCAGCACATCCTTACTTTGTGATCTGCTAGGCCAGAGCAAAATGTCCTGATTGCCTTAGGTATCCATTCTAGTAGCATCCGTGGAGTAGTCCTGAGGTTCAGCTTAGGGCTGTATGTTAGGGTACTACTTTAGTTTATGAATTGACAAACAGGCTATTACGCAAACAAACATCATCAGGTAGAAATATGTTGAAATTGGACAAGGCTGTGAAGCCTTCGACGATCACATATGTGAAGAGAGCTCCCAAGAACAACTGGGCTAACCTCATCGTAAACTGAATTTGTGTAACAAGGACATTGGAAAGAGCTGGCTTTGTCTGGAGTATTGCCTGAGAAAACAATCTGTCTAGCTCGTGCTTAAGGTTCACAGTCAGGATTGAAATAGTAGAGCATCACTTTATTTTTGCATTCTCCCTCCAGAATTGTGGCCAGAAAAAAACAAACTTAGGAATTTTGTGGGAATAGCCTTTCTTTGGGTGTGGGAGATGAGTCCCATCCCAATGCTAGGATCCTTTATGATCTCCATATGCCTGTGTCTAAAGTTTGCTAGTCCCCTCACTGTGCAGGCTTTCTATTTCACTATTTCTATGTCTATTTTCACATTGTTTCAGCCTCAAAAAGACATTTTTGATTGTTTTTAAAATATCTGTGTTGTCATTCTTTAGTTATCAGAGCTTTTCTTCCTTCTGTTTTCCCCCTCAACCTCAATTGTTTAGGCTCTTTAATAATTCATATCCCTTTTGACTTCACACACTTTCTTGTGCTGCCTGTGGTGCTCAGTAAGAAAGCGCTCTTTGCTGAGCTTGAAAAGATCAAATGAGAAATTAGTTAAAGCCACGTAGGTGGAGAGCATGTTTCACCTGCTAATTGAAGTGCTAAACCTACAAGTGCTGGGACTCCTGCAGCAGCGTGGCCAAACTGCCCGTGCTGAGTTTATTACTGGCTGATTTCTCCACTAATTATGGATCCTGGCTTTGTAGAAGTGGGTCGTTGCTGAAGAGGCTGTGGATTTGAATTTCCCTATCTCTGCGTATTACACCTCAGCTGTAAAACTGTGCTACTGTCTTTTGCATGCAGCTATATGCAGACTCATAGAACTAGGGCTGGAGAACTTCACTAGCCTTTCATCCCCTTTTTGCAGTTTCTTTAAGCTTCTTTTACTTGGAAATCCCATGTGATGCTCTCTCACAGGCTTTCAGAAAAATAATATCATTTTGACAACCTAATCTTGCAAAAAGACAAAGTAAGAGTATTTCTTCAGGAAAAGTGTCATAGCTGCATACATACAAGATCTGGTTTTTAATTATTGCTACACCCTCTAGCTATAATAAAAGACCTGTCAGCGTATTCATTCTGTCCCTATTCATATTCAGAGGGTTGAAAAGTAGAGTTTTAGATTCATTCTGGAGTGAAGTTAGGCAAGCAAGGTCTTTTCTTCGGCATAATGACTTTCAACTCAGTTTGGTGACTGATCAGTTCAGCCGTGTGAATTGCGTATGCGTGGAGAGAAGCAAGGTTGTACTTTTGCATACATTCAAATTTCATATTTATAAATCAGAATCTGCCTTCATTTAAAAAATGAAGTGTTGTTGCCTTCAGCTTATAAAGAGCAGCTGCCACCTCCATTAAAACTTTGAAATGTTCCCTTGAGAACTCTGAGAGCGCATCTGTCTGAGCCCAGCAGTGGCCTGAGCTTACAAGTGGGAGCAAAGTGTCCCTTATTACTCAAGAGTTTAGACAATAGATCAAAGACTTGAAGTATAAGCAGCTATCATTCTTGGATGAGCCTGTCTACGCGGATAATTGCAAAGTTCTACCTGAAAAGGATAGTCTTGCTGCTTCTGAATTTAGGCAGAGTACTGCGGGTGTCATCTTAGGAAGCAATACTGAGACTTACAGCAGCAAAACACTTGGCCAATGTGAGTAAGACCTCAGGTAGGTTTTGGATGCAGGCTTTTTCTTGCTGTCCCAATGACCTAACTGCAGAAGTAGAACTGATGTTTCAGAGCCCTGCAGATCTGGGCATTTACTTCTGAGGTTGGACTGCTCTGCTGGGGCTATGCTGCCTCCAAAGCTGTCTGCCCTTGCTCAGCTCTGTGCCAGGACACAGTGTGCATCCCCACGACCAGCAAAGCTGTGCCATGCCATGCTGCAGTGCAGAGCTCTCTGAGCATCCTGTCCCGCCAGGTTTGGGCTCCTGGCAGCTAGTTGTGCCCCTGGGTGAATCACCCTTCGCTCTGTTTGTACAGATGTTCTTTGCTATGGCTGCGCTGTAAGGATGTAACTGCGTGCTTGGAACACATGTGGAGACATTGCACTTACCCTTAAATAAAAATACATCGTAAGAGATTTAATAGTATCGTGTAGTATCAATATGCTGCAGCTTCTCCAGCTGTGAAATGATGTCTACACCTCATGGATATTTAAAAATTAATTTCTAACTATGTCTTTCTCATCTCTTAAGTCCTGCTGTTGCCCATACCTCATCTTGCAGGCCCCAGTTGCAAACACTCAGTTGTGCTTCAAGTTTGAGTTAAAAATCAAATTAGTTTTAAAGACTTTTTCGTCTGGACTTAGCTCTTCCATCCCTTCATACTTTCTGTACATAAAGTTGTTCATTTGTGTAATTTCATGGTGTCTTTCAGCTTTCTGGGTTTCACATCTAATTAATGAACTCCCTTGGCATCTATGTAGGTTGTTCAGCTCTGAGCTCATTATTGGCACCTTCCAAATGAGGATTGTAAAATGCTCTGGAGAAACTGGTAGTGGCTGGGTGGTTTTTTATTTTCTTTACTAGCAAGGTCATCTAGATTGTCTTCGTGTATCTTTTCCTCATTCTTTTTCTTTCCTTGTTTTTGAAGCTCTTCTCAAAGAGCAGCATGTGGCAGAGCACTGTGATGAAAGTGGGTGCTCGTTCTGCATGAGGCACTGTGAGAGCAGAATTGCACTCTGTGTAGATCCATTTAGAAATAGGGTTACCATGTGCAGTGAAACTCCTGTGCCACAGAATCCATCAGTGACGCTTCCCTGAGCCCTGGGCCGTTCATACTGCAGTGAGCCTTGCGAGGGTGGTGGCTTCGTACACAGCAAACAGCTCATGTTAGTACTGTAATAAATAGGCTGCAAAATGTGTAAGCTCAGGCCGTGACATCAGCTGATTTCACCTTGTGGATTGATGCACGTTGTCAGCCTGGCAGCTGAGGTGATGCCAGCGCTGCCTGGGCTCTGCGCTCCCCGTGCGTCAGCGTCCTCAAGGCCGGAGGAGGACACGGCGGGCACAGGGGTGGCTCAGCGCAGGCGAACGGTGGAGTCACAAACTGATACGTGTCAAACCTGCAGAACTTCCAAGTTCAAGTGTCTGACTTCACTCGAATTCTCTCCCCTCGGAGGAGAAGAAAAAGCTTTAATTTATGAAGTGTCACAACACATTACAGCACATCGCATCCCAGCACGCCGCTGCATGGAGCTGACATTTGTTTGCTTTAATTCCTCAAAATAGCTTTTATTTAGAGCAAATGTTCCCTGTTAATTCAAACAGTTCTCATTTTCCTGTGCTCTGTACTTGCCAGTTCCCATGGGGACAGTTGTTCCTGCAGTGCTTTGCCCTGTGTTGGTGAGCTGTCGGGCCTTGTCAAGGGTTTTAATTATTTTTCTTATTAGTAATGAAGAACTTCTTTGTTGCCTCCAAACCCAAATACTCACGAGACAGGGTGCAGTGATGCTTATACTTTTTAATTCTAGTCCTCTGACATACCAAGCACTTGGTTCTGCCAGTCCAACAAGGAATGGGATGGGGGTGGCAGCGGAGCAAGTTTCAGGTGTGTGGTGGTCACTCTTCCCGCTCCTGAAGTTGTCCCTTGGCATTGCTCTCTGGCAGGCTGAAGTTTGTCAGCAAATAGCTGGCCCTGAGACCTCCTCAGGACTAATGTCTTGTCGTGGCAGGTTCTGCGCAGGCACAGAGGAGGCACGTGCCTAGTGAAAAACAACAGAAGATTGCAGCTTTTGTATTCAGCAAGAAACACCCTCAGACCTCAGAATTTTTCCCTGTTTTTTGGGAGCTGTTGTCTCCTGAGAATGGAAAGTACTGCATGTCATATGAAAGACTAAAAAGATGAGAAGGGAAGCTCAGTCTCCTAGCATGCGATACATCTTTTGTCTCCTGTGTGAGCAACTTCAGTGCGGGTACAATATTCTTAATCTCCAGGAACAGGCAAATACTGCCATTTAGTAAATGCTAGAATAGCTAATTCAACACTCGCCACATCTGTCTTTACCCAAAGATTCAATGGGATGCTTGCTTTAGAAAACACAGCCAAAAGATGGACGATAGCTGTTTTAGATGTGCCCATTTTCTTTGGGGAAGGTGTGTATCTCGTCTCTTTGGCAATTAATTGTTGCCCTGTTTCCGCAAGTGTATGTGGTCTCTAGGACTTTTTTAACAACTTCTCCAGTTGAGGAAGTTCCTGGAGCAGGAACGATCTTCAGTCTCTTTCAATTTGGAACAAGCAGATAGATCAGGCGATTGTCAATGGTATTGTTCTTTGTTTCCTTAATCTTTTTTCTTTTCACCCAGTCTCCTCTCTTGTCCTTCATTTTGCTGTATCTCCTGTGAGGAGAGAGCCAGAGCTGCCCATGCTCAAAAAGGATTTCTGCCGCTCACTTCTCCGAGTGGTTCAATACATTAACAAATCCCAGATCTATGTTGCATCAAGCCCTGTGTCACACTAGTTCTACTGGAAGCTGCTGCTGTCAGAAAGTGTAACTACAAGCAAGGTGAGAAGAGCACTAAATAAGTTATGGAAAGCACTAAAATTCTTGATCATTCCTGCTCTATATGCATTTGTGGAAACCTTTTTGCTGTTTCATCTCTTGATACCTGGAGCCATTTGTGAAAACAAAATGGGACAATTTCAATACGACCAGCAAGCTTGAAACACTTAAACAGAGTAAGTGAGAGTCTCCATGAAGACCTCATGTCTCTGGCGCCATCTCAGATTACTATCTCCTGGGCTTTGGGAATTGCAAATTAAGATTTCTGCAAACAACCCCTCATGCAAACAAATCTGCCTCAACTTCTGAGCGTTTGAATACTCTCCTTGAGATGGAGCAGTGGCTTGGGCTGTTGGGGAAAGCAAGAGCTTGAGATCTCAGAATAACATCAGAACAGTTTTATTTTTAGAAACGTTTTCCCTTATGGTTGTAAAAGCTAAATGAGTAAAGGAGACTGTTCTAGAAGAGTGAGTGGGGGAAACGGTGTGAAGCAGGAAGGGATAAGTGAGTGAGCAAGTTGGTCTGTTGATATGGGAGTCTCAGCACAATCAAAAGCAGTGTTGATGTAATTTAATAGCAGAGTGTGCCTCTTGCCTTCCTTTTCCTTGCCTGAAACCTATTTTCTCCAATTACGTTGTAAAGTAACCTGCATACATTTAATCGTAGATTGTCATGATTTGTTTTCCATAGTGTCTCCAGATGTCTGTGTAGGACTTGGCTCCTGTCCTGAAGTGAAAGCTAGTCTGCAAGGAGACTGAAATGTTATGGCCCAGGCTTCGAGCATTGGGAACAGCCCTTTCTGAAGAGGAATCAACAACAGCTACTGTTGCTTTAAAGTTATTGAAATATACCCCTTGTGAGTGGAAGACCTAGTTCCACGAGATGCCTGTTTACACCACAATGGTAGCATTTAAGCTAAGGTTAAAGGATTATTTATACAGAAGTACATATAAAAGTTGTGTTGTTTTACCCCTTGACAACACGTTCTTCCTCCAGTCTGTCCTTACTTGTGTACAACTGATCTTGTCTGACTAAGTATCGTCGTCTTCTCTGGCCAGACACCTAAGTCCCTTTCCTCCTTCCCCTTTCCCCCAATTCTATTCCTCACTATTCTCTGTATCCAAAGTAGATAAATAATATCTTTGGTAGAAACTAGAGCATCCCAGTTTATTCCATGCTGCTTTGTGCTTTCTTTTCTGCTCATAATGATGGGGTTTTTCTGTTTGTTTCAGAACTCTTATTTATGAGTTCAGAAAGCTCTCTGAATGCCAGGGTTTTCCCCACTTTGGGCATGAAAGGCTTTAGAAAAAAAGTTTTGAAGATATTCATTTAATACACAAAAAAAAAACCCCTTTCAGTTAATGAAAACCAGTTACTAGTTTGTATTTGAGAGACCCACTGTATTACCCATTGAGTATCCCACACCCAAGAGCTGTGGCGAAACTTCAACCAGTGTTGGTTTTCTGTCTGCAAGGATTATATGTGAAACTGGTTCTGACTTGTGCCTTGTCTGAGATGCATTTCTCTCAAGGGAATATGTGACACTTTTGCCCCGTGCCTGCCTTACATTCCTTCTGTAATTTAAGGTGTTGGCTTTGACCTTTAAAGCTTGAAATAGGATGAATGGTGTCTGGTGAATAGCTCAGGTGCATCTGTTTGTTTCCAATCCTACTAAATGACAGCTGGTTTAAGGAGGAATGGGTTAAACTGAGGGATTTGGTGCTGTGATATCTGACATATGTTGACTTGTCGATGTCTGAATTTGTCATCCTTGATAAATGATGGATTCTCCTGTATGTTGCATTGAAGACAAGGGAGCATTGGCTGGGGTGGTGGGGCCACAGTGGGGAAAAGACCCTCACTCTGTGGAGTTCTGTGGGACTGTGTGGAGTATGGATACGAAGCGTTGTTGGTATGTCTCATGATGTTATGGAAGCATAAGATAGGCAAGATAGTAAAAGCTTTGGAAGAAATTAATAAAACTGTTGACAAAGGGAAACAACTATTGGAAATAGGTCAAACTGAGAAGCCACAGTGAAGCACCTGGTGCTTCATGCAGCTGCCTGTCTCCCATTGCCTCTGGAAAGGTTTGGAGCCAGATCTCCCTTCAGTTGCTGTGCTCAAGCTCAGTTAGGCAGAGCCCATGGATTCACTTCCTTTTGTCACCTCTGACCTGTTCCAGGATGGGTACTTCATTCTCACCCAGCCCTTGCTGCCTGTTATGAGAGATAATGTGAACTTTCTGGGAAGCTTTCTCTTTTAACAACATTGTTTTTGTATTGCCTGCTGCCTTAATCTATTGCTTTGCCTAAAAAAAAAAAAAAGAAAGAAAGAAAAAAGGGTACTTGAAAAGGAAGAAGCGATAGCAGTCAAAGAAGAGGGTTGTTATGTATCATAATATTCGCATTCTTTGGAAGGATGCTACTGTAGTTGGAGAAACTAATCTTTGCTTGCATAAGTAGACAGAAATGCTGGCAATTTACAGCATCCGCTTATACCCAGATGTCAGCTCACATTTCCAAAAAGAATCATCAAGTCAGGAGATAAACAGCTGGTACAGGCGAAAGGAAAATAAGCTTGTGTTTAAAGAAAAAAAAGTGCTAATTTTTATGAAGTGTAGTGTGCTGGCATCTAAACAAATGAAAGTTAACAGCCAAGAGCAGAGAAGTGAAAGGGCTGGGGTTTTGTGGTTTTTTCTTAACATAGGAGAATTAAGCTCTTGATTTCTCTCATAGTAGCTTCATAGTATCCCTGTGTTTTTGTTTGAATTTCCTTCCAGTAAAACTGTGTGCTAGTATCAAGATGAAAGCCAGCCGTGGTGCTGGCTGTCTGCATGTTCTTTATGCTGGCCCAGGGATCAGGGAGGGCATGGCTGCACCTGCCTCTGACTTTAGAGTTCGCACCTGAAGTGCAGGTCTCCTGGCTGTGAAAAGAGGAGCCGACAGCCTGCAGACAAGGCAGGCCTCAGGGACAGACATTGGGTGCCACACACATGGGCTCCAAGCTGAGACCTTTTTTTCCAGAGAAGCATGGCCTTTGCCTAAGCTAGTGAGTATTGATCACTGCATAATTATTAAACAGCTGTATGTAAAAACAAAGCATTCCCATTGTCAAAAAACACAGGATTGTAGCTGCAGGGAAAGTCAGGACAGGGATTGTTGTTGAAAGAGCATCTAATAGAGCACGCTGACTGGCAGCATCCTTTGCAGGGAATGAGAAACAGCAGGGCTCCTGCTGGCCTGCGGACGTCCGTCTCTACAGCAGGAGATGGGCTTACATGCTAGTTGGGTTGATAACAGAGCAGTGTAAGCAAGTCTTAACGAAAAAAATAAAATAAAACCCACCAAACCATAAATTCTCTTCTCCTTGAAGGAAAATAAAGTGCAGAGTATTTACTGTCTTCCTCCCTTCCTCCTGTTCCTTCTTATTCCAGTCCTCTAATGCGCACAGGGCCCTACAGGGTTTTATGTGGAAATTGTTGGGATTATCTCCCAATTTTTTCTCAGATAATTCAGTTGAGAGGTTATACAGCACTGAATGGTTTGGAGACTTGGGATCACTAAGCTAGAGGCTTTAAGGTGCTCACGTGCTCCTATCCAGACAGAACAGTTCGATATTTATTGGATGTGCTACTAATTGGCTGAAAAATCCATCGTTCCTACTTTTTCTGTTTTTTCTCAAGGTTGTTTTCTGGGTTGGCAAGGGCAGGAGGTGCGTAGGTATCCCAGCTTTCCAAGATCTCAGCTGCTATGGGGGCATGTGGTTTATGCTACACGTTCCCACATGACACTTGCCAAACTACCGGAGGCACCGGCAGTCCCTGCCTTGTCCTGGTGTGGGGCTCCCGTGGCACAGCCAGCCGGCACAGCGCATTGTGTCCCTGGGGACATGATGGTGCACGTAGGAAAGCAGACTGCAGCTCAGAGAGGAGGCACGGAGGCGTATTTCCATGTGTTATCCACAGAAGGCCTCTGGTCAGTGAGGCACAGTGCCTCCAGATTCCCTACCACTGCTCATCCCCAGCGCTGAGCCCCATCCCACATCCCTTCCAGCAGCAGCTCCCCACAGCCACCAGCCTGTCCCTCCACTGGTGTTTGAAACAAATAAATTGTAATGAGGTGAGCTGTTGTAGCTGTTACAGTATTTACAGGATAAATAGTTTCCGCTTCACGGCCGTCAATACCCCAGCCCTTTAAATCCATTAACTTCCTGACTGCTGTCTGCTGCCTCGGTAATGGGCTGACACTGATTTAAGGCTAGAAAAACCCTGTTCAGAGCCCTGCAATAGGGAGAGGGAATGTGAATTGTGACCACGCCATTTGGTCTGGGACTAAAGATGTCTGCAAGTGACAAGTTTCAAGCCGTGAATTAGGCTGGAACGGCGACGGTGCAGAATGTTCTTCTGGTCTCAGTTGGAGAATTAGCAGGAAACTTGGAAATTAGCAATGCTGGCTTTGCTGAGCATCTGTACTCTTAAAACCTCTAAACATGGCCGGTGTGGTCTGCTCTGCAGCCTCGGCTGGCACCTCAATCTGCCCTGGACCACCGCGTTTGCAGATGCTGGTGGTATTGACTCCCTGCAGCAGTGAAAGTCTTCCAGAAAGATAAATACTTTATTGGAGCTGCCTTCAGTGCCTCTCCCGGACCTGTCACAGGAGCATCAAATGGTTACTATTTTTAATCTTTTGTAGCTGATTGGTGACTCTTTCTTTGCTTCCATTCTGCCTTGTTTTAAAGGAATTGAAGCAGACTTCACTTATTTATTGATGGCTGGAAACGAATACCCTGCAGCCTCCCTCCTGCATTCCGGGTGTGACCGAGAGAGAAGAGGTAGGGAATCAGAATAGAAGATCTATCACATTCAGCCTGCAAGGCTATTATTTGAGCTGCCTCAAAAAATGTTTAAGTTTTTGCTGGGTGTTAAAGCATTGGCGCTTGGATTTTGTTAAAGATGACACAAGTGGAGAGGTTTTTACTTGAATCCCACCCACATGATCTTCGGGGATTTAGATACAACAGAAAATGAAGCCGCTTCTCATTTTTGCATATCACAGAGTGGCCTTCTTATCTTGTGATGCAAGGAGTGTACGTTTTTCAGAGCCTGGGAGGGAGGAAAAGGGGAGCAGAAGAGGAGAGGTGCATCCTTTTTATCTTCCCCAGTATTTTGTGCACGTTAGTTGAAGCTGCTGCAGCCAGATACAGCTGGACACAGAGCGGTGGAGGCTGTGCGAGGACAATTCAGGGCTGGTAATGGGATTCCATTTCAAACTCTCTTTGGCCTCTCCACAGCAAGAGAATTGAGTCGAGCTGTATCTGTGGGCAGTGATTTTGCAGATGGAAGCATATGACCCCGAGCAGCTAATACAAGAGCAGCTATTCTGACTTCATCCTGCGTGAGCCATCAGCACTGAACCCATGTTCTGAAAGGCACAAAGCTCGTGTAATTTTGCTGCTGGTGTCTTTCTCATGCACCTTTCCTCTCCTGCTCAGATTGTTTCAGTAATGTATATAAGATAGGCAGTGCAAATAGGATTTCTGACGCTGTATCCTGCCGTACGTGGTGAGGGACAGTCTGAGGGACAGCCAGGCTGCCTCGAGCATCTGTTCCGCTATTAAATCATTACCATTAGCTAATTTCTCAGAGCCCCACCCCTGGAAGGAGGGAAGCATTGTGTCTTTCACTGTGTGCATACCTGAGGGTTACTTCATTTCCTTTGGTTGTGATAGACTTTTTGATGGTCGTTAGCTGAAAAACATCAAAGTCATTAAAGGGCCATAGGTGCCCTCTGGAGCCAATTGCTAGATGTTGATAATGGAAAATGGCAGCGTAATATAAAATATAATCTGATCACCGCATCTAATTACAGACAAGAGTAAGCGGCTGAAGAATGCTTCTGTAAGAATATCATAATTGTGTTCATCCAGCATTTCCAACTTGAAAGCTGTGAGCAAATATCGACTAATCCTCCCCACAGCCCCCGAGGGTGGGAAGGTAAATCTATTACTGTTTATTAAGAACTTGTTTCAATTAGCTTTAACCACTGTTAAAATAACTATGAATTGTTGAAAGAATTAATGGCACTTGCCTTGCCACAGCATTGACCATCTTGGATGTCCAAGTGCTGAGCAGCGTTTCTGATGGAAGGCCATCATTTGGCTGGAGTTGGTGCTTGGAAGCATCCAGTAAATGACTACTGCTTTTTATTTCCATTAATCTTTAGTGTCTTATTAAATGCTAAATATTCTTATTTGGTAAATATTTAACAAGCTCTCAGGGGCTTTGTAAAACGTATTGTTTTCAATAAACATATGCAGCACTGTGCTATTATTGCTATTATTATTATAATTCGAGGAAGTGCTTTTCTGTGCAGCACGAAGCTGCAGACAGTAGTAATGTCTTTTTTTTTTTTTCTTTTTTAACTGCATAGAACCACTGTAATTTTGTTCCTTTAATTGGCAACATTCTCTCCCAGCTCCAGGTTGTGGGGCCAGGGATGGAAATTATGCATAAAATCATTAAACATAGCTTAGGCTCATGCAGGGCACAAAATGTTATTTTCACTGCTTCTGTTTTGAGGTTCTTGATGCTGGGGCTTGACGTTGCTCGTCTGGCTGATGGCCCCAACAAATTCCAGCTGATGACAGATCATGCTATGGATGCTCAAACCTTTCACTGCACAAGTGGCATTTCCTGTGAAAGGCTACTCATGGAAATATGGTGTTTTTAAACTCTCCTCTCATCTTAGACCGAAGAATTCATTTTTCTTTTTATAATGTGTGCATCTCAATGACAAGTCAAAGATGGGGAGTCATTCCTCAATCTTTGATTTTACTTTATTTTTTTTAGTTGGGTTTTTGGCAATGGTCGAAGCTTTAATCCAAATTTATATCTACTGTATCTGCCAAAAAATTGAATATTCTGTGTTTGGAGGAGAAAATGGAACATTTTTATTAGTTGCATGAGAACCTAGCTTAGCTTAAGTCTGCTCAGGCTTCTGAGGATTTATGCCCGGGGCAATCTCTTAAAAAATTGCCAGAGGTTTTGAGCTTTTTAATGTACGTTATCATGCATATTTATCATCTTTTTGGAACTGTCCCTTCTATGCAAAAACCTGCTGCAAAGCTGTAGTGTGTGTACCGTATTCTGTAACATCCCCAGCGAATGCTTTCTGTGTGATTTTGTTACATAAAACTCCTGGAATGGACTCCACGCTTAAATAGTTTTCAGGTGCTTGCAATAGGTGGCTGAGTGTCTCCTGCCCCTCTTTTGCTGCATGCAGAAGGGCCAGCTCTTCCTGCCGTGGGTGCTGCCAGTCGCTGGGCTCCAGTGGGCACTGGGAGCACCAGCCTGACGTGGCTGTGGGCGCTGGGCAGCCTGCCTTGTTCGCAGCCCCTCGCCCTGCTACCTCTGCCTGCTGCTGTGCCTGGCTCAGTGCGGGGCTTTAATGAGGAGCTGTCAGAGCAGGGCGAGGAAGCAGCTGGTTCTTCAGCAGCACTGGGCTGCTCTCGCTTTCGCTCTTCTTGATCTTTTCTTTTTTTTTTTTTTTTGTAAAACAGCCTTATACTGTATGTGTGATTGTTAAGAATTGCCTTTTCTTCTCCCGTGTCTCTCAAAATGCCGAAGCAGTTTGGACTGGGTAGAAATGCTGCTGGAAGCTGCTTAGGAGCAGAGTCAGCACTTCTCCCCTAATCGGTTCTCTTACAATTTTATTTCTCCTACCAGCTTCTTTCCAAAAAGTATGTTGTTGTTTTTCCCCTTGCTACAACACAGTGTTTTGAAGTTTGGTCGTTTTAGGACTTCAGCTGGGTTTCCTTTCTGTGACAGTTCCAGCCCTGAAGTGCAAATTCAAGTGATTGGGCTTTTTGATGGCTTTTATGTTTTATTATTTTGTCTTTGGAGGCATTGATTGAGACTCTCAGCTGAGGCTCTGGGCGCACTCTGTGTGCTGCCTGTTCTTACT
This sequence comes from Penelope pileata, assembly GCA_013396635.1. NCBI lineage: Eukaryota > Metazoa > Chordata > Aves > Galliformes > Cracidae > Penelope > Penelope pileata. Next base: position 104,090 of record WBMW01001028.1, on the reverse strand, counting down.
CTCTTGTTTTTTTCCTCTTGTCCTGGTACGATGTTCTTGTTGCTCCTTAATGCCTGAGTGGCCCTGGAGTTGCTTCTCCCTTGGTTGGACCTGGGTATGGTGATGCTGAGGCAGAAGGGGCTGTTGTTGCCCCCCAGCAGCCGTGGAGCTGCTGGCCTGCTGTGTGTGGGCTGGATGGCTCTTAATCTGGCTGTGTGCATCACTTACAGGGTAACCTCTGCTCTTTTCGTAGGACCTCATTTTGTAGGTGTGTTGACAAGCTGCTCTGATAAAGAGGAGTGAGTGGGTGTTAACTGGGAAAGTGCTTTGGCTCACCTTCTCTTATTCTATGAGCCAATTAGGCAGCTGCCTCCCTGTTGTTGTAACTGCGATCTGGGTGAATAAGGCCGATGGTTAACCATAGGTGGCAGCAGCTTTCTAACGCTGTTACTGTATGTGCATGTTGTTCAGCTTCTCCAAAGCTGAGGTGATGTTTCATTCAGATCTCAGCTCCTATCTCTCTTTGTTTAGCTGCTGCTTTTTTAGCTTCACCTTTTGTAGGAAGAAGGCTAGTGAGCTGGACGAGTCATTGATGCTTGGAGAGTTTTACGTTTGCAGAACAGGATGTGCTCCTCCTTGACATGTATTTGCTTTTTCTAACTTGCACCTATTTCCAGAACTACAGTACGATGTTTAAGAAGATTTCTGGCTGCTTTCTTTGCGCTGCTCTCAGAGGTTTTCTTGAACTTGATGGAGCTGCCTGGCTTCCTCCCCCAGCACCATGCTGGTGATGCTCTCTCTGTAGTCATCCCTCGAGCTCCTTGCTGGGGCAGAGCAGCAGCTGCCAGCTGCAGTCTGCAGCCCCTTGGGGACCACTGCCTTACTTGGAGGGGTGAGGGCTCTGTTGAAAGCAACCAAGAAAAACAAACCAGTTGTTCGTGGACTCAGGCTTGCTTGTGTGCTTCTGCACCCTCCCTGGAAAATGCCTTTAGGGGTATCTAAATTGCAGAAGGCTGAAAAGGACTGAGTAATACACTGTAAAGAAAACAAATCTGTGCGCTAGGAATCACCGTTAAATCTGTCAGTATTAATGCTACAAATATGCACATTTTCAAGAGCAAAGCACAAGCACCTCTTTTAACTGTGCTGCCATGCACTGGATTGTGGGGCTCAAGGCAAACATGATAGATGGTGATAGATGCTCTGCTGAAACAGAAGAAACAGGCATCACTCTTAGATCCCTTGAACTGAACCAAATTATTTTTCAGTCTCATTTGCTAGATCAATTTATTTGTAGGTTAATGGCTGGATTTGTTGACCTTAGAGGTCTTTTCCAACCTAAATAATTCTACCAAAACTTCACACTTATCCTCACACCTGATTTTTCTTACACGTGCTGTAGGCTGCTTCTCAGATGGGTGCTCAGGATTCCCTGAGCAGTGTGGCAGAGACAGGGAAACAGGGACTGCAGCAGGACATCTCAAATGTCTGGTACCCAAGGCTACATGAAAACATTTTGAGAAAATTAAATACTTAGGAAATGCCAATTTATCAAAAAAAGAATGGCTTGCATTACAGAAACTTTCATGGGAAGACTATCCTGTTTCCAGGAAGGAATTTGAAATAAAACTCAAGAAACTCCCTTCCATGGTCATTATTCTCACCTGAGATGTAAAAGATCAGGCTTATGCTGCTTTCTCTCACTTGCCAGGTGAAAGTCCTGGCCAATGACTGTTGGCACTCCTAGGTGGTGTCTGTCGTGCTTGGTCTCTCTTGGATCAAAGAGTGTGAAAAACCTTGTGGCTTCATTCAGAGAGGGGAGAAGAAAACGTGTGAAATCCTGGAGTGGCATGGGATGAAAAAGCCATTGCCACTCACCTGTAGACACAGCTCGTGTTGCCATCTGGACACGTGTTGATTTCTGTAGGCTTTACTTTCAGTATTCTGGCAGATGAGCATATGCTTGTTCTGCACAGTGCATAGGTGAATTTCCCCATAAGGACCTTAGTGTTAAATGCAGCTGCGCAGCTCTTAGTATGCAAGAATAACTGTTTAAAGCTGGCTTAGCTATCTTCTCTGCACAGTCCCAGTGACGGTACTTGAGATTTGAAGGGAACCATTCTTGCACAGCTGGGAAGGCGGTGCTTCCCATTCCAAGGGCTGGGTCTTTCCTTGAAACCCTGGTGATGCTGTACCATTCCTTTACTTCTCGTGTTGCTCCTTTCACCCTCAGTGTTACCCATGTTAATGTCATCCTCTAGTCAGTTAAAAAAGAAAAGTAGTTGGTTTCCCGGGAGTTCAGTAGCATCGAACCATTTGGGGGTAGAGCTGTCTCTTGTCCTTATGCGTGTACACTGACCAGGGAAAAGCAGCAGTATGTCTGACCCACAGTTCTTCCAGCTGTTGCCTGATGAGATGCTTCATAGCCTGAGGGGCAGTGTCTTATTTTGCAGCCCAGGCTCAGGAAGTGGTGGTTGTCAATGAACTCCGGTTCCTAAGTTAGTCTTTTTTGCCTACCAGTAGAAATTACAGAGCCTGAGCACTGCTCGTTTTGTTCGCAGCCATTGTTCCCTCTTTTATGTGTGTTTGCTATATACTTTTGAAAGGAGACTGTGGCAGGACAGCGGATGAATGTAACCATTAAATTTTGCTGGAAATGATGAAATGAAAGCACATTTTATATTCATACCTGATGCATCATTCTCCCGCCTCTACCTTCCGGCCCATCACATTCCAGTCTATTTCAGAGATTTAGATGCATTTAAGTCAGATCTCCCATCCCAGAGCATAATCTACATCCAATTATCAACCCTTAGGGATACATTAGATGTAACTATTATATCTTCTTCTGTCAATAAAATTATAATCACGGAATGCACAAATGTCCTACTTTGGTTTCTAAAAGCATCGTGGAAAGGAATGAGACAAAATGAAAGGGCTGTTATGCTGCATCTTACACATGCTTATATGCAGAAAATTGCCAAAATCTCAAGCTGAGGTACGTATCTCCTCTTTCTGTCTGCTGCTGACAAATACTCAGCTTGCTTGTGAACAAGCAAGTGCCTGCATAAGATCTGACAAAATTAGATGCAAAGATGAATGAGGCTTCTCCTCCACTTGTCCCATGCCATATCCAGTGAAATCACAAGGGCCTAAGCAGCTTTTGCAGAGCTTCACTCAGGCCTGTCTGCACAGAAACACTCGGTTAAGTGAAACCAAGTTAATGACAGAGTTGGATTTCAGATACGTTAGAGCTCAGTAAACCTCCTTCAGCGCTCTCCTTGAGAAATAAATTGCTCTGAGTTCTCATTAGCTTGCTCAGACCCCATTTTACTTCTGACTGAAAACATCTGTACAGGGGTTCCATGTTCCTTAGTTAATGCACCTTAAACTTACACCCGTACTTACTTTGGTTTACCATTCCTAAGTCTCCTCTAATTGCAGCTATGCCCTAAGTGAAACAAGCCGTATTTAATTAACTCAGCGCAGTCCAGAGAGTAGTCACCCTTTCTCAGATAAAAGTCCCATTCTCCCTTTCAGCCAGGCGTGGTTAGTTACCTATGCTCTTGAAACAGCCTTCTCTGGTAGTGAAGAAAGAATGCATCTCCTTAAAAAAAACTGCTCAGCGCTTGAAATTAAAGGAATAAGGGGAAGGAGAAAATGTATTCTATGCACAGATTATTCTTTTCTACAATGTGTTTTTGCACCTTGATTTAAACTTTCTGGTATTGACTGTTGCCTGAGACAGAAGAGAGGAACAACCTCTCACTGGCTGAGGAACACAGAAATTTCCAGACTCTGAGTTAAGCTTGGGTGGCAGGGCTGCAGGCAGGGCTAACAGCATCTTTCTGAGCCAGTGCATAAAATAGAATTTAACTTTCAAATACTTCTAACCCAAGTATTTCAACAGCCAAAAGTACTCGTTTACAATACTGGTATGCGGTAATTTCTGTTTTCGTTCTCGGTTTTTAAGCTGGAGCTCTTACCTGAATGCCAAGGAAATAGGGAGACGAGGATGTCCTGAACTGAAGAAATACCAAAGTTACAGTGATTCAGTTAAGGATTTGCTGATCATCAGCAGGAAGGGGAGAATACATGGGCTAAGTGTTTTTTTTGTTTGTTGTTTTGAAAAGGCAACCAAACAAAAGTTCTGTTTTCCTGTGGAACATAATTAAGCTTTCTTGCTGCGTATCAACTTAGAGAACAGCTTGCCACGACCAAAAGTGGTAATAACAGTTGTTCTACTCTGTGATGTTTAGGAGAAAGGTGAGATTTGTGCAGTAGCGTGTACATAGGGTGAATGGAAGAAATGGAGTTTTAGGAGGGATCAGGCACATAAATCTCATGTTTAGTGTTTGAAGAGTGTGGCATTTAATGGGTAGTCAGATTTTCAATTGAGTGCTCGCATGGGATTACATTCACCAGAAATTTTGCTCAGTGATACCACGGCAGTCTGTAAAACTCAGAGCTTTGTTTGATAAAACCAACAAACCTGCAAGGACTGGAAAGTGCTAAATTTCATCCCTGCCTGTTACACTTAAAGGCATGGGTATGTTTGTTACCTATAAACAGGTACAGGTTAGAACCATACAATGGAATTTTTAGAATCAGGAGACTTTCATCATATTTTCTTCCAAATTTCCCTGTTGCTGTACACCACCATCACATTGGGGTGGAGGACTTATAACCATCCAAACCTGTGTGTGGATCCTTCCAATTGTCGCTGTTATGCCCTCCCAAGAGCTTGATACTGCTATCTGTAAAATCACCAGCTTTTCTGTAAGATGAAGATTAGCTGTCTGTGTGCTTACAACTTCCTGGTGGAAATTGCTTTCCGGTGTCTGTCTATGTATGCATGCATATGCGTGCATGTCTGTGCATTGGTGTGTCATATAAAATAATACTGCTTTGGGAGGATGCTCTTTTTTTTTTTTATTCGTTCTCCCTTTTTCTTTCTCTAACTCTAATTTCCAGTGTCCTGTAGGCTGTTTGTGCTTGAATAGGTGGCTGCAGTGTAATTTCAGGAAGAAAACAAATGGGACTTGGAAGCGGCAGAACAGGTCCAGTTGCGGGAGGATGGGTAACAAAGGAAATGTGCTGAAAGAATACTCTCCTGCTTTCTGTCTTTGGAGGGCTATATAATTTATAACTGTTCTCTGCAAAGCGTCTGAGGCAGTGCCTGGTGATGGGGAGTTGAATTAACCCCTGTGGCATGCAGTTATCGGCAGAGGCCAGACCTGCAGATCGATACCTCAATGCAGTGAGTCACCGTATCAACTGGGGAAAGTGAATCTGTAAGCTCCTTATTTCCCCATTCTTCTAATCGCAGGGCTGTGTCTGGCAGTGATGAAGATGGAGCAGACGCAAATGCCTGATGCTCGAAGCTCTTTGATTTCTGAGTTGATGGGGTGAAGCCAATGAAAAGCTGTGAGACTTGGAGCTGATAGCGAATTGCTTCTTTCCAAGTCTCCAGAACCCCTTTTTCCCTTCCCTCCTTCCCCACAGATCGAGTTACACTGAGTAGCTGCGCAGTGTGTGCTTTGCTTGACCGATAGATAATTTCCAGCATCACTAGTTAAGCCTATTTTTTATCATTATTAATAATAAAGGCTGTTTTAGTCTCACTTAAATGGATAAATGGATTAGCCTTGCTCCTGCCTGCTTTTTGATTGTTTTTGCTGCTGGAGGCTCACTCTTCCAATGAGAGTTTTCGCAGACGGAGTTATTGCCAAGCTGGTCTGGCACTGAGGCATACCTAATAGGGGCTGGTGTAATTGGGTTTTCAGAGAGCGGCCGCACCACGAGAACGTGTGTCACTCCAAGAACAAGAGTTTTGTTGGAGCTACAGAAGAGACTTGCACAGCTGCTGAGTCAGCCGCCTCCGTTCACGTGCCCTCAAAGCTTGTGGGAGCACCAGTCTTCTGCATGCAACCCCCTGAAGTCGTGCCCGTTGACAGCTCACTCTTCATGTTGCTCTGAAGACGTGTGCCTTCCAAATCTATTACCACCCCCTCCACCTCCCTCTTTAAAAAAAAAAAAAAAAAAAAAATTAAAAAAACTACTATCTTCCCTGTTAAGTTTTTCTAAACTCAGCAGTACCCATTAGTTGCCTATGTAGGGTGTGCTGGCAAGTCAAGTAACATGTTGTTCTTTTCTAGCTGCACCCACTCTCTGGAGGATTGGAAGATTGGCATTCATAGCCATTGCATAAGAAAAATAAACAGGATCAAACAACTGCACCAGGTTTCTTAGAAAGCCAAATATAACATGTCCATCAAACCACCCCACTTCCTTCCTTCTCCCCAAAATAAATGAATTATTTTTGACTTTTGAACAATACCAGGGGTTGCCAGCCTTAAAATTAGTATTGTCCCCCAGGTGAGTCTTGAAGCATTAAAAGATAAGCAAGCCCGTAAGTTGAAGGTGATGGCGGTGAGTGGGCACCTGGGGTGATTGGCTGCAGTGATTAATGAAGACTGAATTCAGGGTTGCTTGTCAGGTTAACAGCTGAGCTTCTGGCTATTGTTCTAAATCTTCTCCTGTCCCTTAGCTGGCTTCTAACCTCACTTTCTAGTTCAGTTCTTGTCCTTGTTCTACATCCAGTTGTAGGTATCGATCCTAACCACCAGGCATGACTGTTCTTGCCCTGGTCTCTTTCTCTTAAAAATTTCTCTGTGCTAGGCCTAAGCTTTCAGGGTTTTCTACTGCTTTATTCTCAGCCCGTCGCCATCCTCCTCCAAGCGTGGAGAGTAAATACATACGTGCAGTTTTCTGCATCATTGTTCCTGCCATAGCCGGAGACGTTCCTGCATGCCAATGCAAAGTGTTATTTATCTCCGTGTGCTGACCACATTGTCCAAATTGGCTGTCCCCATCTGTCTTCTCCCCAGCTTCTTGCAAGTGGTCACTTCTTCATCCCTCAGCGCCCTTCTTTTGTGTTCATATATAAAGGCACACTGTAATGCTTACTGAATTCAGGTCAAATCAAAACTGGCTCTGAGGCTGAAACAAGAATGTCTGGAGAGGGATTTGCACCGCTTAATTGAGGAAATATTAGATCAGATAAGGCCTTTACTAGACAAGTACATACTGGTTTTAGCTATTTTGATCGGAAAATGTCTGTATGAGCTTGAACAGAAATAAACAGTTTTAATTCTCATTACTCTTACTTCAGGGAAAGTTTGCTTATGGTCCCAAGACACTGGGCGAGGCTTGTGTGCAAGGCTTGGGGTGAGTCTGTGGGTCTTTGGGCTCTGATGACAGCACCGTGCTTCATCACAGCCGTAACAGAAAAGCGACTGTGGTCACAGGAATCGTCAGCCGCAGGCAGAAGGCTAATGCTGCAGTAGAGCTGCAATAAGGACGTTTTCCTTGGCTCGCCAGCACTCGAGGAGGGATGGTAAACAAGCCACTGCGCGGAAGCCAGTGGACAAACAGGTAGACAGTAGCTAATGTTGTGTGGATCCTGGAAACTGGTGGCTTTACTTCTGCATTTCTAACTTGGCATTCATGCTTTATGCATCAGCACAAAGATCCTTGCAGAGGAGGAGGGATTGAGATTGAAAAGGTATTGATATGAAAATAACAGGGAGCAGAATCAGGTGCAGAAAAGGGGGGAAGAAGGATCAGTGTTCCCTTTGTTCCTCCCAGCACGGTCTGTGTTTGGAAGACTGTCAAGAGAGTTGCGAATGAGTTTTCCACAGACCAACTCCAACCGGCTAGGTGAGGTCACTGTGCTTTTGAAATATTTGAGGTAGTGGTTTTAAACAAGTGCCTACCTCAACACAAACAGGAATAAAGCAATCTTGTATAGTCTTGGTCGTACAGTGACCACTTTGTTCCGTCTTCGCTGCTCACAGTGAAATGACTTGGCTTGTTAAAGTGGAGACTTTGCATCCTTTCATGGAGATTACCCCCATCTGAAGTCTGCCTGACTCTGCACTGCAGACAGTCTGTGCTTCATCTCTCCCAGAACTGAATTTATATTTTTAGTTCTCACAGTGAAAGGATTGAAGCTGTGGTGAAAACAGCTGGAATTAGAGAAATCCTTTGGTTTAACCCTGGCACTGCCAGTGTGTGATCCTATACAAATGACTGCAGGGAGGGGAAACTCCCTGCATCCCAGCTGATGCAGAAGGAGCCAACAGCTGGGAAGCTTGCTGCAACCAGATGCCTTGTGGTAACAGTGCCATGGTTACAGTTGCAGGCTGAAAGGAGTTTTAATTGGGGTGTACTTCTTTCCTTCTGAAAGAAGGTAACTAGCTAGGGACAGAGTACACCTAGGTTTAGCTTGGGAACTTGTATTCTCAAGTGTTTCTCTGTAATTGTTGTTTGTTTTCTCTTTATAAAAGTTTAATATGAAGTCACTGAGTTTGGGTTAAGGCTGAATTATGTTTTTCTTGGCAGTCACAGTTTTTGTTATTGACCAGAAGATTTAAAGAGAGGCATTGCCCACATCTGTGAGGACGCCTTAGAAGTGCATCTTGAGTAAATGGGCCACAGACTGTACGTCTTTCGTGCTGGATTTGGGATCATCTTCCGTTTGTGTGCATTGTCTGTAAGCCGAAGTGCTGGAGGGTTGGAAACGTACAAGATGGGATGGGTCGGTTGTATGAATTGGCAAACAGAATATTTCCTTCTTCGCGTGCTGTCCTTCTTTGTTAAATATTCCGCCTTAACAAAGAAAGATGAAATGTTTGGTTTGTGAGGTGTGTGAAGGATTTCTTAGAGGCTTGCTGTTCTCTGAATCTCCAACAAAAGCACTTCCAACAAATAAGTAAGGCAGAAGTTTCAAGTGCAGACCTTACCTGTAAAGCAGCCTTAACCCTCACATGCACTTAACACAAGCCAGCAAAAGCAAAGAAGTGGAGAGCTGAGTCCTTGTTGGGTGGTTAAACAGTCTTCCAGCAGCTGCTGAGAGCCCTCTGCCATCGTGGTGCTTATGGCAGCATCTTAGTGGGCGTGGGGCATGGTTGTGAATCCAGCTGCTTCAAACCAGGTTTGGCTTTTTTTTTGGTTTGTTTTTGTAACAGAAGCAAAAAGGGCAAAAAGCTGTCTTTGAACATCTCTTTCACACAAAAGAACTGCCTGGATATTTCAAGGGTTTGCTCTCATATTCCCCTTTTTCCTCTTTCCCTGCTTCGTACTTGATCTGCAGACAGACAAGGTCAGTTGGGCGCACGGCTTCCCCCTAGGAACGCTGGTGCTTTCTGTGGTACAGAGGCAGTCAGCTTGGGCCAGGGGACACCTGTGGCCCTAGCTCTGTGCTCCCATTCCTGTTTGTCAGCAAGCTCTGAGGAAGGCATTAGTCACACTTCTGCCAGAAATATATATGCATTTTCCCTCGGGGTCTTGCCCTGAATCACCAGTCCAGCTCCACATTGCCCTCGAGCTGCTGCAGAAGGACACCACTGTGCTTCAGGGCACGGCACAGCCCTGCTGCCTGCGTGGGAGCCGCGTTCCCACTGCTGAGGTATAGCTGCCTCTCAGGAGGAACATAGCAGCTGTTTTATGACAACACTATTCGACAAAACTGCTTTTGCTAATGGTGAAGGGTTGCAGTACAGTGTAGTATTAGTATTTCTTCCCAAACGTGAAATGTAAGTGCAGCCTATATATCTCCTGGGTACTGATGAGAGAATAACTCACACGGACTAACTTTCTGCACTGAAGAATACTGGCAATAGGCTATGAAATAAAGGCGGTTTTGGGGCTGTGGAGCTCCAAGTAATGTATTTCACAGTAGGATGTTGTATTTCGTAGTGTCTGTGGGAGCTGTGCAGCACTGCATGGTCCGAATTGTGGAGACATTGTGGGCAGCACATGTCCACATGTACACAGGTGTGCTTTGCACACCCTGCACTCCTCTGCCTGCACTGTGGGGCCCCTACAGCGTGATCAGAGAAAGCCTGAGTGCTGAGTAGCCTGCATCTTACCTCTGCCTCTGCTTGTGGCTTTTGAAGCAACACATTAATACACTTTTTCAGCCCTTGTGGCTTTGAGGATCTGGTAGTTTGAAATGCTGTATCTGCTGCTGGTGGTGTTTTGTTGGCAGTCTGCACCAAGCATCTTGCTGGAGAACAGCCATTCTCCTCTCCCCATCCTATCCCAACCCATTTGTGTGTCAGCCACGCGGTACTGTTGTCTTACCAATGATCTTGGAGTAATTTGGATTACTTTCACAGGAGCATTGTTCCTGCTTCAGTGGGAAGAATGTTCATTATTCCATTAGAGATGGAAAAAAGTACTGCCTCCTCCCTTCTGGTGCCCAGTAGCAGCAAGACAGTTCATCAGGTTGTGTTTTCTTACCCTTCCACCTCAGAGGCTGGCCAGCTGATTGCTGAGCTCTGTAAACAGACAAGGTGAGCCCCAAGGATTGAACTTGCACGCAGCTCAGCATGCCTGCTATTGCCTGCTTCCTGCAGACATGAGCTCAGCAGAATAATACGTGATACCCTGGTGACAAAACCTAGATGGGTGGTGTGTTCTGGATGTCCCAGAATCTCACATTTTCATGTAGCTGATCCAGTAATTTGTGAAATGCCCATGACTCCTGAGTCTGTGAGCTTTGTGGGGTAATAGTGTTGTGTATCACAGGAGAATAGCTCACAAAAAGATGAGAGCATTCTCTGAGAGAAAACATTGGAAAAGGAGCATGTGCAGTATATTGTCATGCTTGGTAGGAACACAGATTTTCTGGAAATTTGAGCTAAGTAGGGCTAGAAGTCAGTTGTGCTAAGTCATCCAAGCAGGCTTCTGCCACCTGGTTGGGGATCTTCTGACCAAGCGAGCCATGTGTTTTTTTTTTTTTAACACAAGAGTCAGGACTTACACTTTAATAAATAAATAAATACACTTAAAATAATCTGGCAAAGGCTTGATTTTGAATAGGTGGCTCTTTTTGCCACCTTTGATGTCAGCAGATGTTGAGAAGAAAAAAGTTATGAAACAGAGGGACTTGGAGCAGTAGATTGAGTCAAACATAACATTGGTAGGCAGCGTGCCACGTGTAGAGATGGGGATACCTAAGTTGCAGGCAGCAGCTCTGCTGTTGCTGGATCTAGGCTTCCCTTGAAGATAATCAGTTAATGCTGGCAGAGATCATAGAGCCTGACTGGGGTGAGGCTGGAATGCATTGTGCTGTCTGTGGGTATGGGAACGTTATGGTGTAGGCTAGAGGGATCCCAACTGCTCCTCCTCCCCCTGCTGCCCTGCTTCTGAGCTGAAAAGCTGCTGTTTGAGCTCCCCGTGCATTCTGATTCTCCTCCATGTGGATCTCAGGGCATTCCAATATATAACCGTAACCAAAGGCTTTGTCTGATGCCAGCCACCTGCACTATCCTGCCCATGTGAGCATCCCCAGTGACCCCCACATTTGGACCATGCTCTGCGCAAAACCTCAGCAGGCAGCAGACGGAAGAGATGTCGTCCTCCGTCAGGATCTTCACTCTTGTTTCTTCTTATGCTAGTAATCACAGCAGCATGGCAACAAGGAAAATCTGGGGAAAAACGTGAGTTCTCATACAAGTTTTCAGTGGAACGACAAACTCCTGAGGAAAGATTCTCCAGAATTATTACCCACTGGCTGTCACTTGGTAGAAACTGTAACAGTTGGTGATGGTAATAGGAAGGGTTTGAAACTAGCAGGGAGATGCAGGTCTGGCATATGGGCACCTAAACTCTATGGAATGATGGAGCTGAGGAAGAAAAGACATTCACTAGCTTTTGATTTTAGGGCTCGGAGTTCAGACTTTACAGCATCAAGCTGTCTTGGAACCTAGCTGCAGTAAGTAGTCAGTGCTTCAGTAGAGAAATCTCCAGCTAATCTTTTTTCCTGAATTCGCCGGGCAGACGGCACTGAGTCAGCTCAGCCCAGTCCCCACTGTGCAGTGGCTGCAGCCAGTCTCACTCCATCACTTTTAATGAAACTGAGTCTCTGTGGTTTTCACTAATTTACTCATACGCAAGAGAAATGAGGAAGTATTTTCCTGTCTCTCTCTGATAATGAATGAGATATGAAAGAGCTTCATGGCCAGTAAGCACCCTGGAGGGACTTGAGTTTGTCAAAATGTACAAGGCATCTTCATCAAAGTAACAAAATGATTTTCTTTCCCCTTATTCCATGAAGTGAAAATTCACATGACAACAACCAGAAACGTGCCCGGTTTTGCTTAGACAATAGAATTGACTTTGAAAAACCGAGTGTGTGGCAAAACTAATAACATCTTTTGCGTCAGTATTTTTCAGGGTGTATCATGCAATAAGAAGTGGTTGCTGGAGGCAGACTTTCATGTGGGGCTTTTGCTAAAGTCTGGCTTGGTGTCTGCACTGTGAACCCCCGCTTGCACAGTAGAGTATGCTGCACTCAGAGCACAGTGTGGGCAATAAACATGCTTCCTTCAAGGGAAGTGTCAAATTTTGTTTACCAAGAATTCCCATTTCTGTTTGCAGCCCTCCTCAAAAGTACTTTGTATACATCAGAAGGGCAGAGATAAGAGTTCACAGAAGATTAAACAGGCACAAACACATTAAGAGAGACAGTAAGGGATGCAAATTGTTAAACAAAAATATTGAAGTCCACTTTAGATGTCTTCGGGGCTTTTCAGTACCCAAGCATAATGAAATTAACCAACTATTGCAGCTTAGCTCATGTGCTTAGCATTGCTATCAGAAGCAATCAATAGGAAATCCAGACGGAATGGTTTTGGGGTGGAAATTGTAGGCAAGAGGAGAACAGCTCCCCGGGAATATCATCAGCTGTGCAATTTCAACGAGGTAACTTGATGCAGTGCTCCTTAGTGCTCTCTTGTCTTGAACCATTTTTAAAATGCAATTCTCTTTGAAAGGAAGAGTAAACAATTTACTTTTCCCTACAGTTTCATGTGTAAAAACAGACAGTGCTTGTAGAAAGTACAGACCTTGAAAACTGAGCTGAATACTTGTTAGTCCAAGGATGAAATTAGCTGGCCGAGAAAGGATTTTAATCTACAAGCCTCCCATTGAAATCTAAAGGACTACAAATATTTTTTGCAGTTTCATTTGAACATTCAGCGGAGGCAAATATTCACTGAATCTAACATTTAACCACTATTGCATATTAACTGTTTAAAATGCTGTCTGCAGCATGTAATTTCATGTTACTCGATAGTCCCCTTTCTTGTACTTAGTGCTTTGTTTTGATTCCAGCATTTCCTGCACTTTTAAGCAGTAGTAACGTATTGATTACCATGCGCTTCACAACTCCTCATCCCCTAGGGAGCCTCCTCTAGGGTTTGGTTTGCCTCTGGTGGAAGTGGGGAAGTATCTTGTCACCGTTGTCTTTGTATTCTGGGTGCGTGCTGCATCCTGGCTGGGTGTGATATTATTTCAGATGTGTCAAGCTTTTGCGATTTTTTTCACTTGTATCAGGTAGATATTGGAGCCTCGGGGCTCCAATAAAATCGGCAGGCAGTTGGGGTAGGTGCTTTGCACATCTCATGACAAGGCACAGTGTCTGGTCCAAAGAGCTCATCTGTGTCCTAAGATGAAACCTTTCAAGCGAATGCGAGAATGAAGCAGAGGAGAAAAGTTAGGCTAATCATGACAGAAATGCCTCAACATGCAGGTTGTCTTCCTGCATGTTTTGCCCTTTCAGAATCCATTCTTAGGTGATGAAACTATTAATAATATTCAGTTGTGTTAGGAAAGAGAAGTGTCTCCACCGCTGCCTTCTGTATGTGCAACAATTAGTGTCACAGCAGTTAGTGTCCTGCAGTCTGTGGCTTGTCCCTCTAGAATGGAGTGTGCAGCAAAGCTCTTCTGAGGAGAGCTGAATAATATGGAGGACGTTACATTGCTCCCACAATTAACTAACTTTCCCATTAACCTAGCTTTCTCTTAAAACACGGGCCTGAACGAATGTCTCCATTGAGCCCCTTTGGCCTCATATGCTGGCTTCCAGCTGTGCCAGCACAGCCCCTCACCCCTGGTCTCTGCAGGAGATGGCTGAACAGCAACAGGATTTATTGGAACAAACCCTGTCAGCTCCAAAGGGTCCCTGCTGCTGCTGGGAGTCCGCTCCTCAGCATGCCTACCAGCTTCTTGGCCCACCTCTTTGCTCTGCCCCATTGCGTGAATTGCTTTCAGTGCTCAGTGGCTGGGCTGTTAAGTTAGCTGTACGGTTAGAAGATTTGTGGATCAGGTAGTTGACTCAAAGGAAAGGCAGGGGGCTGGCATCTACTTCTTGAGGAGCCGAGTGCGTGGGTAGAATTCCGCCTGTGTTGGCAGGCTGACTGCCTGGACATCTGTGCCCTATCAGTGCACATCGTCAGGCTGAACAGGCTCGCAGCTGTTGACCTTTAAGAAGCAATCTCCGAGGTGATATTTCCCTCACAACAAGATCCTGAGCAATAGACCTGTCACCTGCGATACCAGTTGCGAAGCTGTGTTAGTATCATATTGAATTTCAGGCGCTCTCATACTCTGCACATCATCTCTAATTCATCACTTCTTGTGAGGAAAAGCTTAGCACGGTTCCTGTGCCGAGCAAAGCTGAGTTCTGTGTTAATCAGGAACATGAAGTATATCTCACCTATAGAGAGCAAAGTTCCTCCGCATAAGCATTCAAATCATTAAGAATGCATTGCGTGGAGCAACAGCTCCAAATACGGTTTGCACTGCTGTGGGTCCTTTACCAGCAGAAAGATTTTTTTCTAAAAATCTATTTAAAATTAACAAAAAGAATCATTAAGCAGAGTAAGATTTTTTAAAATGCACTTTCAAGCTGGGAAACCACCTCATTTAGTATAATGAGTGAGCAGATTCTTGGGCCCTGAAGAAAAGCAAATTGAAACAAAATGGCTCCGGCACTGACTTGCATAATGATGGACTTGAGCACGTGTCCTGGCAAGTAACGATCCCGTCTTTCCCACGGGGCTTCAGAAAATAGAGACAGAATGCTCTGGCCAGGACACCATTTCCATCAGGAATAAGTGAAGGGCTGGTAGCAATATGAATATGGAGTGAAAGAGGAGGTGGAACGAGTTAGAGAGGTTTAAGGTTGCAAGCACTGGAGAAGAGAGTAGTGATAATGCTCACAGAAGTAGAGTGGGAGGGCAGGAAAAGGGGAAGGGCTCAAGGCACAGCAGATCTGGGAGGAGGGATGACTTGTAGCACTTCAGAGGAGCTTCTGAAGAGCAGTTGGTTAACTGAGTTAAGAATGAATGAGCAATCACTGGTGGGAAAATTAATCCTCATGTGATCTCTTGCCAGCCCTGAAAACCTATTTCCATCGTGTTTTGAGAGAGAAGGAACTGACTCACCAAAAATGTAGTGGCACAGCACTGACAGCAGCTGTGCACCTGTATCCGCCCCTTGTTCTGATATCTTCTCTGCATTGTGATGGATTTCAGTAAGCGGGAGAAGGAGTAGACCAGTTTCATACTTGGCCTTTCTGCTGAAATGTCAGCTGGAAACTAGAGTGTTGAACATCTGCATGAGATAGAGAGTTATAAGATGGGGATACCATCTTCTGGGAACTGGCCTGGGTGCCTCATCTGCTGTATCATAAAAGTTGCTGGGCAGTTGTGAAGTGTAAATAGAGCAGTGGGTCTCAGCTGATGTATGCTAAGATTTACCTCTGCCACTCCAAACTCTTTGGAGATCTCAGTCCGTTTATAAGTTCTAAGTGCTGCATAATCTGTTCCGGCCAAGTACATTTAGTGGGTCACTGTGCTGAGTACTGCCCTGAAGCAAAATCTCTTGTCCACTTTGCAGGTATGGTCTGGAGGACTGAAGATCTGTGATTAATAATGCACTTTGTGAGGAAGGCAATGGGATCATGTTCTCCAAAACGTTGTTAGCTGTCCCAAATGAAATGTTTGTCACTGTGTAGGTATTTTAAAGTTATTTACTAGCCTTTAGAATAACATCAGGAGAAGTCCTCCTGGCTAGGAACTCAGGAAAAGCATGGGACTGGTATAGCAACTGCTTGCGTGCCCATCAAAACTGTGTGGTCCCAGTGGAAGGAGGCTGTGCACTGTCTGTTCTGCATGCAGCCTGCTTCCTGCCTGATCCTTCATCCATTCGCTTTTATCTATCATTGTGCATGGGAAGCAGGGAGACTATTTGTTCCTCTGTCTGTGGCTTCTGTCATTTTTTCATTATTGCACACTGTCAAAATGTTGTCTCCCCATACCTCCTTCTCGCCTGGCTCCCTTTGGAATTCATGCTGAAAGATGAAAGTAAAACCATCTTTCTTGGCTACTGAAAAGGCAGAAGGTTCATTCTGATATGCGTGGCCTGTGGGGAGACAGAGACTGTGCTGGGGATGAGGAGGAGAATATTTGAATGGAGAGAAGCCATCTGTTTCTCTGGTAAGGGCATAGCCTACCCTCTCGTGGGCTCTGAGATGCGTATGTGCTGAAAGAGCACCTATAGTCCTCTCTTCCTGTGCGTCCACTCTGTCACCTGAATGCATCTGTGGTCCAGTTCAGCACAGCATTAACAGGCAATACATCAACGTCTTCTGTAGATAACAACACACCGATCCTCCTGCAAATCTCTTACTACAAGACTGTCCTGCACCCCAGCTAAAGCCTTTAATGGGAATGCAGGCACATATGAATCTGTTCCTGTGTTTGCACTGTATGCAATGTTTAGAGCCAGCTCTTTCTTTCCTGACTCTTGTTTCCAAGGCAGAGACTCCTGAGTATCTCAAAGAAGGGATGTGGGAATGGGTTGATGCTCGCTAGCATTCAGCATGAGGGCCCCTGTAAGAAATGACAGACTCTTTAGCTGTCTGAGAGCAATGCTGTGAACTGCAAGTGAAGCTGCTGTCTCTTGAAATACTGGTCTTTCCAACCACTTTGCAAACTAACAAAGTTTTGAGTGAGGAGAAGTCTTCATATATAATCCAAAACGAGATTTGTGCATCCCCTCACATGCACTATCCATCTGGAGCAAGACCCATGTCAGTGGAGAACTTAAAAACTTGTGCCTTCTGTGTTTAAATGTGTTGCAATGGAGAGAGCTGAAATCCCATCCCTGTTGCGCTGATGTTGCAAAGCACCTGGATGTGCTAGATACTGTTTTAGCTTTTCAATACTCTTCTACCACCTGGGGTCTTGGTGCTGGGGAAGGATATATGCCTGTGACTTCAGATGCAAGGGCATTGCCAGAACTCTCACGTTATTCTTCTGGATTCTTCCTGACAAGAAAACCACTATCCTAAATCTGACTTGATCCCGAGGTCTTCTCAGACATGTTGTGGTTGCCAGAGGTCCCAGATCTCCTTTCAGAAAAGCTGAGCTGTCAAAACCTAGTGCTGTGGCTGGGTTTCGGTTCAGCTCCGACAACACGTGTCTCTGCAGTCTCAGCTGCATTCTCTCATCTTTTCTTCTCTTCTTAAATTTGTGTATAGTGTTGTTGTCTGTTCCCTCACATACCTGAGCCTGCTGGAATTTAAGGTTTAGAAATTGCTACTTTCCCCCCACCCCATGTATTGACTGCATATGGTGCTGTTCAAATGGTCTTCAGAAGACCATTATATTTGTTGGGTTTTGATAGTAAGTTCTTAGTCACTCCAGCGCTGCTAGTGTAAGTCACAGAAGTTACTGGCATCGTAAGGATTTCCTGCAGCCTTAGGAAGAGCAGAACAACCCCTCCTTGCACCAGTCCAGCCCAGCAGCCATGCAAGTGGCATGTCCCTGGGTGCTGCTGCTGGTGTGGCTGCACAAGAGCACTAGGGGAGGAGTGGGGTGTGCAGGCACAGACCGAAGGAGATGGGTAACAGCAAGAAAATGGAGCCTGTCAGAGCCTGGGACTGAGCCACTCCAAAACTAGGAGTCTTTCCCGTTTCCTTGGCAAGTATGGGACTTCAGTTTTTCTGCATTCACAGTTCTCACTTCCACTGGAAGGAGTCAGATAATCTGCCTAATATATTTGCTATTTGAGGAATCAAAGGTTTGTCACTGTCCTTGAAAAGTGGAATTAATGCAGTTGTTTCTATAGTGCCAATTAAATCCTCTGTTTAATTCTGGGAGCCAGCTGGAGATGTTTGTGGCTAAGACTTTAGAGGTACTCATTTTAATGCCTGTCTCTTAGCTGCCGTTGGTGTTTTCCCTCTCCGATGGCTTATATTCCAGGCCAGTTGCTTCTGAAGATATTAACAGTCCTCACTTCAATCCCCTACATTCATGGCCTTCCTATTCAACCCCTCATGATCTCAGGCCAAGAGCTCCCTGCATTCGCTTCTGTGTGTATCACGAAGCCCTGGGTAGTCACATCCTTACAAATGAAAAGGAACAATTAAAAGCTGGTTTAAAATGTCCAACTGAACAGAAAGCTTTTCTGGCTGTTGTTCCTCCTGGCAAATTGTACTTTGTATATAGAGGTAACAGGAATAGGAGCTCTTTGCTGGTCTAAGACTCGTAGGTGTTGTCTGGTGCTTCACAAAAAGCTTGATGTTCCGCATAAGGCTTCCCATGTGTTTGCCACTCCAGGCCGGTGTCCTGGTGCCTGCCTTTTCCTGTACTGGTAGCCTTGTCAAGCTTTTAGGGAAGCTTTGGGCCAGTAACTTGGCTGGGGAGGGTGAGTCATGTTTAGGTTTCTTCAGTGGCTGCAAGTTCTGTCTTTTGCTGCTGCTGCAGCTGGAGAACGTTCCCTTGCTGCAGCTGCGAGCCGTGTGCAAGGCAGCGCAGGGCAGCATGCAGGGAGTGCCACTTGATGCCAACTGATGGCTTTGACTCAGGATGAAGTTCATTTGTGGCCACTAAACTGCAGCAACTTCTCTGTGTGAAATGTGCCCTCCCAGCCACAGCTCCCCAATTCCTGAGCAGCTCTCCAAGCCACGGTGCCCAGGAGCTTTTAACACTGCCTATTTGCAGATTTCAAAACCTTGCAATGACCAAGTGACGATTTAGCAAATGAGGGTGATTTTTTTTTGTTCCCTTTCTAAGTTAGCCTCTGTTTAAAATTTAGTGAATGTTTTCTGAGTGTAGCTTTGCAGGCTTAGCCGTTGGTTATTGTATTCGGAAACACTGTTATGATGACAGCTAATTCCTTGAGCTAATTCATCTGGCTTCTGGCTCTTCTTGCAGAGCTCCAAGGTGATCCGTGGCTGTGAGTGCAGAAGCCTGATCAGTTCAATTTTCCAAAGAACCCATCCAAGATTTTCTGAGCAGAACTGAATGCCCTTTCTTTAGGATTTTTCATAGCAAGAGAAAAAAACGAATAAAAGGAGGGTTAGTCTCTGCATGTCCTCTGGCAGCAGGTTAACCACAGTAGCCTGCATTGTCAACACACACCACGGAGCAAGGAGAAGTTAGCATTTTTCCTAATCACTTTCCTCGTGTTCAGGCTTCTACTTTAGACTTCCCTCTCTGTCAGCCGGCCTTGCTAGCTTGTTGTGGTGGCTGCTGTGTCTCTTCGACCATTCTGTCTCTCCTGCATGAATGGCAACAATTTAATTACGTTATTATGGGAAGATGGACCTGGCCGCAGGTCTCTGCTAGAAGCATCGCCACCAGTTCTCAAGATGAATAGCTACATCACCTTATTTCCCAAAACCTCATACTGCAAGAGTTAGCTTCTCAGATGGGATTTTTATTTTTTGATGTAACAATTTTTTCTTTTTTTTTCTTTTCCTTTCTTTTCTTTTTTCTTTTTCCATTTTTTTTTTTCTTCAGGGAGATATGGTATTAAAATATTCAGCTGTCTCATTTCTCAACATGCAATTTGTCAGGAAGTGGGTTTCCATTAAATCCTTGATAATTAGCATACTTGGACTTTGATAGACGTTTTTCTTTTTTGCAACAATATTTTTTTTTTTAGCC
Organism: Penelope pileata; assembly: GCA_013396635.1. Classification (NCBI taxonomy): domain Eukaryota; kingdom Metazoa; phylum Chordata; class Aves; order Galliformes; family Cracidae; genus Penelope; species Penelope pileata. Next base: position 84,300 of record WBMW01001028.1, on the reverse strand, counting down.
CATTGTCTGCATGCAAGACCAGTCACAAAATTTCTATCGGACATCTCTGTCTTGGTTCATTTTTAACCAGTTCGAGGCCCATAAACATTGTGATGAATTGCTGTGCTAGATCTCAGATTTTAAATGGGTCACAGGTGAAATGAGTTGGGAAAGCTCTGCCTAGAGCATGCTGTATGTTCTCTCCTCTCATGCTACCTATTTTGAAGTTAAACATTTCCCTGTTTTCTAGGATAAAAAAGGGAGTAGGAGTTCAGGCCTGGATGTCACTGGTTGTGCTACTGGTCAGCGGTGGGGTGGCATTTAGAGAGCCTCAATCCTTTAAAACAGGGAATTCAGTATTTGGAAGGGGCTGGCAGGACTTAAGGCAGCCTCTCTGTGTACGTTATGCTTAGTTCTAGGCATACTGAGCTTGTTACTATCGCAGGCACTGGATTCAACTAATTTTTTATTATTCATCACAATGTGTTTTTTGACTAAATTGAGTTTTCCATTGCCATTGCAGCTGCTTTCTCAAAAGAGCTGGGTATAAATGCACAGCCTTTTTTTTTTTTTTTTCTAAACATACTGCTTAAGAAGCACATGGACATGGCTGCATTAACATAAAAATCTCCTCTTGCTTGGTTACTCATCTGCTGGCCTTTTCTTCTGTGGGTGGCTGTTGCGAAAGAGCTTATGAAAGTGCAAACAGTGATGCAAGTTCTCAAGTAGTTCTGTCCAGCAGCTTGTCAGAATGTCAGAGAAGAAGGCAACTGCAGCAAAAATCCAAGTCCTTCCATCAGATGATATCCGTGGAAATGCCCAGTAAGTTTTGCCCCAGGGTAGTGCTCAACTGAACGATATATTAAAATTGAGGTAGGGAATGTAGCAAGGAGGTAGCTAATCCCACTAAGCTGTGGGCTAGAGAGCTTTCTGCCAGGAGCAGGGTGGAAGTTGGTCACAGCTGGCCGATGGGCCATCCAGTCACATTAACTTCAAAGGGGATCTCAGCAGCCACAGGTTCTCCCAGGCATACTAATACCTTTCAGGAGCAGAGAGAGGAGGAAAGGATGCTCAAAGAGGGTAGAATGGGTTACCCATTGGACAGTTAGTGAAAGGAGATTAAGGGAAAAGTAAGAATTGTTATGGTTCTGCATAAATATACTCCTCGGTGAAGGAGCATGGAGACGCTGGGGCGCTCTCACAGGAAGGCTGGAAATAAGAACAGCAAATGACATAAAAAGCTCTTCTAAAACTCATTTTCTAATCAGTCCTCTCCATGCACATCTGCTGTGGTCCCAGTGCTTGGTATGAGATGCTGTGTAGCTCCCACCTTGAAATCGGGGCAGACAGAGTAATGGCATGTGGAAAGCAAGCCCAGCTCTGCGTGACCTGGTTTACATCCCTTCGATCTGGAGTGCAGATGGAAGGATGAGCCAGCTCTTTGGACTTTCCTGGCCCCAAGCAGCATGGCTGCTGATGGGCCTCAGGTCCCCTATTTGCAACTGATTTAAATCTTGTGCACTTCAAAGGTACTGCCTGTGAAAGATAATCCCTTGCTATGCATCAGCCCCTGGCTTCTGGCAGCCTGACTTTAAAAGAGATAGAACAAACTTTGAAAATAATACCAGTGGATTTGGGTTCCCATCCCTCTTTCCCATAGCCGGACTGCTTGGACCACTGCCTAAGTGGTGAAATGTGTGCTGAGGGAAAGAAAGCGTATGAAAATCAATCTGGAAGTTTCACATTAAGCTGAAGACCAAAGAGTCTCGCTGTTACCTGAGCGTAATTCCAGGACCCCCCTTCCTTTTGGAGCCCTTATTCTTCTTGATGGGCTACTTGGAGAACAGAGAAGAACACAGGCTAATAGGTTGTGAGTGTTCACCTTTGAATTACTCTCTCCAAATACGAATATTACTCAGGACACTGGCTGGGGTGGTTGTCCTTCTGGTTCAGGTTGGGGAGTCACTTCGAAGCCATGTGGCTGAGGTTAGCCAAGGATAACCAAGTGGCTGTCCCACTCTGCTCTGCGCTGGTGCAGCCTCACCTCAAGCACTGTGTACAGCTTTGGGCATCACAACACAGGAATCTAACAACATTAGAATGTGTCCAAAGGGGGGCTGTGAAGATGGTGAAGGGTCTGGAGAGCAAAACATACAAGGAGCAGCGAAGGTCCCTTGGTTTGTTCAGCCCAGAGCAGAGGAGGCTGAGGGGAGGCCTCATGGCGGCCTACAGCTTCCTCACAATGGGGAGCGGAGGGGCAGCGCCGAGCTCTGCTCTCTGGTGACAGCAACAGGACCCGAGGGAATGGCACGAAGCTGTGTCAGGGGAGGATTGAGTTGGGTGTTAGGAACAGGTTCTTCACCAGAGGGCGGTGGGCACGGAACAGGCTCCCAGGGCAGTGATCACAGCACCAAGCAGCCAGAGTTCAAGGAGCGTTTGGACAATGCTCTCAGACGTAGGGTTTTATTTTTGGGTGACCCTGTGTGGAGCCAGGGGACAGACTCCATAATCCTTGTGGGTCCCTTCCAACTCGAGATATTCTATGACTTTCTGATGAGGACAAAGAAGCTACTGAGGTGGCTGCAGGCCGCTGCACACAGGCGTGAGGGTGCAGGCAACTTGCACATGTGCTGCAGAGAGCTGGCTCACAGCTGCGAGCTCGTCAGAGTCAGCGCTCTTCCTTCTCTCCTTCAGAAGGGGACCCTGTCCTGGTTTCTAAGCTGCTGCAAGCCGAGTGGCTGCTTTTAATAGAGTGTGCACAGAAGATGGTTCTAGGCAATCGAATTAGGGTTGCGTTATTAGTCCATCTGTGCAATATGCTCTGTTTATTGACAATCTGGTTAGCGTGGCTGGAGCTTGTTAAAGGTAAAGTGTTTCCTACTGTTGAATTTTGGTAGTTGTCCACCTGTTAAGAGGAAGCAGTGCAGGAAGAAGGGCTCTCTTCAGGCTGGAAAGGTGCTCAGGGTGTCTGCTTATTTGCCCTGTGTTCTGACTTTACGTTAGTGGGTGCGTGCGGAGGGATCAGCAGACGGTGGCATTTTGCTTTGCAGTCCGTGGTGGTGTGCACACTTCCACTGCACCTGCCCACAGCAAGAGCCAGCAGTGGGTGTGGGATGATGTGTGGGGCTCTGGGGAGAACTCTATTCTGCTCACATTTCTGAAGCTGACCCTAGAGATCTCATCTGCAGCAACTGGAAGCCAAAGTTGATCTCTGAATGTCAGTCTGTCTGCGAGATATCTTAGCAGATGAAACGTGTGCACATCACAGAGGAGATCTGGGTGCTGCTTTGTTCGCTCAGGTGGCTGTGGCTTGACCTTTTGCAGCAGGTTTTACGTGCGTGCTGTAGGCGTCGAGCTCTTGCCTGTAACAGCAGCCTCGCTGTGGTATTTGAGATAGAAAGCTTATCTTTGAGGATGATCATTAAGAGAGCAGGGAACAAATACAGCGATTGCTCATGCCACGAGTACATTGCTTTTTGAAGACAGCAGGTGTATACTCTTGCCTGGGGAATAGAAGAGTGACCAGAATCATAACTCTTCACCAAACCGCGATGCTCGTTTAGGCTTATGGCTTCCCTGGAATCCCTTGTTTCAGAGCTCAGCTGCCAATGTGCAGCTGAGCAATGTGCAATCCTGCTCACCAGCACTGAATGCTTTTTGTTGTATACTGGGGCTGTCCTTAGAGGTCCAATCATACAGCCTGAAAGCAATCTTGATTTGTCGTTTTCAGTATTGGGTCCCATTAAGTGAGATCAATTGTTACATGTTATGAGGTAACACGAGTTATCTTTTGTATCTCTATCTGCTTATAGTGAAAACGCCTTGCTGAGAGAAGCAGCAGCAGTGACTAAAGAGGGTGTGGGGCTGACAGGAGAATAGATGTTGAAAAGCTAAATATGTGTTACTTGACTAGAAGGCAATTTATGAGACATACTGTAACCGTATTTAGAGTTTAAAAGTAACAGGAAGAGGGAGCGTTGTTTAGGGTGAGCTACGGGGATTCAATTTAAGCAAAAGATCAAGTACAGGTATTTTTGTGACAGAGAGATGTAAAACCTTCACCTTGAATAAAAAGAGCCTCTGTTCTTCTCTTTGTACCAAACAGAAGGTGGTATCACTGTGTGGAACAACACTGCATAACACAAGAGGTGTGTTTAACCTTTGTAAGGTTTTTGTTGTTGATGAACTTGAGTTGCAAAACAACTTAAGCTTCTGGAAGTCCAAGCTCCAGAGACCGTCTCTTGAGCACCCCGAGGTTTCTTGTTGTTGCTGATTATTTTCAAATGAGCAGAAGGGGATAGATGGCAAATTCTTACTTGAAACTGTCCACAACTTGAAAAAGTCAAAATATTAGGCAGTGTAGCTCGTACTGGCGTGAAGGCTGACAGGAACCTGGGAGCATTTATCTTCAGTTACCTGACAGTGGCCTGAAGCAATGTGGTGTGAAAAGAGGAGCACAGGAAGGGTACGTAAAAACTTGCTACTCTTCAGACCATATGTGCTGCCGTAGTGTGCCAGTCCTGCCTGGGAGCTCTCTGCTCTGAGAGCTGCGAGACTGCGAAAGTCAGTCCGTATGAAAATGAGCAACACCGTCTAGAGACAGCCTGCATTTCTAGAGATCAAACCTTGAAAAGCCAACGATCACATAAAATGTCTGCATCGTGTATTCATTCTCTTCATCTGGAAGAAGGAGAAGTTTAATAACTGAAAGCTAGACTAGGGAATCCAATCCGTCCAGTTACCACAGAGAGCAAAGACTGTGGAATATCAATGCGCTTTGAAATCGGTATCCTCATAGACCCTGGTGTATTTGTGATGATTTGCAAGTAACCTGACAGTGCATGAAATAATTGTCTTTGTAGGTACAAAACAACAGTGACATCCGCTTTGAAATTTAAATGAAAGAAACACAGTAGAGTACTTTCAGAAGCATAACCTTGGTGCATTGACTTATTTTTTCTTTATAATAGGTTAATTACTTGAACAGGTATTAGTTAAAGAGGTTTCTATTTTGTTATAAAGCAGAAACACCCCTGTAGAGGCTCCGTGTTCTTGAACAGTTGCTGTGTATTGCTTCTGATTCCGTATACAAATGTGACCTAAAACAAAACTGATTTAATCATCTGGGAGTAAATAATTGTTATTCAGGAAATGCTTTGTTTGTCCTGTCCTGTTGCCACTGCGAAGTGCAAACCACAAAGCAAACAGCAATAAAAAATAGTCTCATTTGATTATTTGCTGTGTGAGGTGCACACAACAAATGCCCATGCAGCAGATTTGATAGCTGCTCAGAAAGCTCCATTGGTGTCCAGTCTCTTTAATGCAATTTCCCAGCAATCAATGGTTGTATTTGAGCAGAAGCTTTCAGTGAATAATTTTGTCCTTTTCAGCGTCTCCGGCTTGCTGCTGAATGGCATCTGCAGATGAGCGGGGAGTTATTCAATATTAATAGGTTTATTTTATCAGGTAAAGTGTTTATTAAAGAGAGCTCCCTAGTATATGATAAAATCTTTATTCGAAGCCATGAAGTAGCGATAGAATTTGATGATCCTTCTAATGCATTTGGTGCAAAACCATTTTACATTTCCAACAAAGACTATTGCTGCCCTAATTACAAACTGTTACACTCTAAATAGTGGAATTTAATCTTGTCTGGTCTCAGTATCAGTATTTGCTTTATCAGTCTTGTCAGGTGGCGTTTATTGGGGGGGCACTCAATTTCATGCCATTTTAAGCAATTTCACTGGCAAAGCACATAGTTTCACAATGTGTTTAAATGGAAAATGGAAATTCTCACTGAAAACTTGTTAAAATCTCATTTGAGTTAGCATATAGCCCTCTGAGAGACATGAGGCTGCGTGTTATTGCAGCCCTTTCTGTAGCAGCGCCCTTCAGCAGTCTCCTCAGCACTGCTTTGTGCAGGAGCCTTGGGTTTAGTTTTACATTCAGTGCCTGAATTCCTGCATTCAATAAGGGAAGTAAATTCCCAGTATAAAGTACACCAAATTGAGAATGTCAGGGTAAACTGATCTGCCAGGTGAGCTCTAGCTGTTAGCCAAAGCTAGCGAGCCATGTGCTACCAGGTAGGTAGCTTCACATCTGTTATTCTCCCAAAATCCAACACAGGAGTTCCACTGTCGGTGTAGCCTTTGGTGGAGGGGGAGACTGGTGGCACTGCCTTCCGCAGCTGTGCTAGGGTCAGGATGTGTGCAGAATCCATGTGCTGGCTGGGGGAGAACATTCTCCAGCCCTGACAGCATTGTGTGAGCAAGCACATGTGCAATGAAATAAACCCACTCCTCTGCTATAAAACGTGGTGAGTTCCCCCCGGAGGAGCGTGCTCAGGTGGGGGGCTGAGGAGGACAGAGGGACTGTTCTCCCGCAATCCCAAGGTGCAGATAATGCACACACTCCCCTTTTGTTCTTCAGACCGCTTTGCCACAGTTGTGGCAAGCGTGCTGCACAGCTGTAGCACCCATGGTGCAGCTGTGAGGATCGCGCGCCAGCCTTGGAGGGATATCTGTTTACTGGAATTTCTTACTTTACCTCCCGCCCTTCTTTTTCTCCCTGCCCTCCAGTGGCACAAGAGAATAAATTGGTAATAAGTGAGAAAATACGGCTTAGGTTTATAGTTTAATTCCCTCAATGCTTGATTTCTAGAGAACATAGGTTTATTTTAAAGCAGTCTCCAGGCAACAATCTGGCTATAATTCATGCTTCTTTTCCTTACCAAAACACAGGGAGCCATAGGTCTTCACAGGGGTGAGTCTTTCTGAGATGGAGACTCTATCCTTGTTGCTCTTAGGTGTCGTCCTGAATGATACTCACACCTACGTAGTGGGAACCAGAATTCCAGACAAGTCGCATTTGGCCCGAAGCAGGATTTGGGGCCCGTTTTTTTCAGAAGTTCTTAACATGAGGGCAATATTCAGCTCCCACTGAGAATCTGGCTGTTTCTCTTTAGTGCCTCCCTGGGAAATAAAATATTTTGAAAATCTGGCTCCTGTTTGTGCCTGATGAGCAGGCAGCACATGCTTCAGAGGTTGCTGTTCAGGCGCTCCATTTCATGTCTTGCTGCAGAAATCACTGAGATTGGGAGAGGCAGGAATGCAGCTGGCAATTTGTGCTAGCCAGTCTTTTTAGCTCTCTGGACCTTGATGAAAGCAGTGTCTCAGTTTGGTAATACTACCAGCTAAGCCTGGTTTCATTACTGCTTGCACAGAGTTTTGCGTAAAGGAGATCAGAAAAAAAGCTGGAATCATAACTAAGGACCAGAAAAAGGAAGTCACAGCAGGAAATGGGCATGTCATGTCCCACCATGTGCCAGTGCATCTTAGTCCTCAATTGTTGTAAAATTCATATTCTATTTCTGTTTATCCATCCTTTCTTCAAGGCTGCTGGCTCAGAATAGCTTTGCTTGTGATATCCCCATCTGTCCCAGCTGCGTGCTATTTCTGAGCAGAAGTTGCCATTTGCAGCACACTACCATACCACGTAACTCCTTGCAGTGGGCAGATATCCACCAAAGGCTGCGTGGGCAGCAGTGAAATTTGTTGCACAAGTGACCTCCCTCAGTTCTCCAGGGGTTGGATGTCAGCGCGCTGACTTACGGTATCAATCTACCTTATGCAATTGGTACTGTTTCAAAATACCTTTTGTATTTCAGGAAATGTCTTGAGGTCAATACATTTAAATCACTTTTATATGATTTCAGGTTCAATAAGGTAAATTTGTTGCCAATATAAAATGTCTCCAAGTACTTCAGGAAGAAGGGTTTGTTTGAGCTGGTGTTCATTATGGGAAGATTAATGGAGCCACTGATCTCATTAATTTGCTGTTGACCCTTAACTTCATATAATAGGTCAGGCATCCCTACTTTTAGCTTCAGGACAAGTTTACTCAGTGAACAAAATTTCCTCTTGTTGTATAACATCCTTCTTCAGAAAAGTTCCATTCATCTTCAGCATCTGGTTTCAGTAGGGTTCCTGCATTATATCCAGTTCTACGTCTGTGTGACGAGCTATAGAGGCAGGTTACACAACTTAGGCACGGTCCCATGGCACATCCTGGTACCTCCCCCGTACAGCAATGTAACGGTGAAGAGATCTGTGTTTGTGGAGTTCTTTTCATCCTGAGACTGTCTTGGGTCACAGCTTTGCTAGTTCATGTGTACACCTAGACTCACACGTGGGATGTTTTGCAGATTGCTTCAAAATGCCCCAGCTTGCTTCCATTGCAGACAGGCTTGAGGAGAGCTGCCGTTTCTCTAACATGGTGCGTAAGTGCCAAAACTCCAGCACGCACAGAGGTGCACCTTCAGCCTCCAGTGAAGACGGGTTAAGCTGTGTTTGCTGCAGTGCTGACATTAGCATCTCGTTAAGCTGTGGTGACAGAATCAGGAGTATAAACCGCAGAACAGAGGTCGTCTGGTCAAGCACAGCCACCCAGAGCACACTTGTCCATGTCTGACTGAGGTATTCCCAACCCAGTGTCATGTCTCATCTCTGCCGCAGTGGAGAGGGAGTCAGCATTTGAGGGAAGAAAGAAGAGAGAAAGGGAATAAATATACTTTTTTTTCCCTTCTAATTCAGTTTGTCCTTAATCTTCAGACAAATCGTGCCTTTCCTGTACAATTTGTTCATCCTCAGGAACTCATGGGTGTTGCGTTGTGAGCCTGGAGCTGGGTCAGGCAGCTCAGGGTGGGACCCTGGGCTCCCACCACTCCCTGCTCTCTGCAGGCACAGGAGATGTCCCATGCCATCCTGCCCAAGGCTAAGTGCGGTCCTGCAAAAGCAGGTGGCGGGAGCCAGTCAAGGTGCAGCACAGCAGCTCACAGTGTACTGCCCTGGTTTTGGAAACAGAAGCAAACGGTGTCTGTGTTTGCTGCCATATTTGTAGCCCTTTTGGTCCCTTGTGCACCCTACCAGGTGTGTCCACCCTACCTGTGTCCCCTCGATGCGCTCCTTGGCTTTGTGCCCCAGAGGCAGTGACGCTGTGGTTGCACACAGCAGCTCTGCTGTCTGCAGTGCTTGCTCGGTGCTGCTGCCTGGCACACACGGTGCCTTCTGTCCTGGCTCTCTGCTTGTCAGGCTGGAAGGGCCTTTTGCCATACTGTTTACTCTTCTAAAGGCATGTTTCTTTTAAACAATTGGGTTTTTTTAATAAATTATTTCTATCAGTCTCTTAAGTTCATGTTCTTCAGTGGGCCTTTTCTACTAAGGGATGTTATATTTATAAGCGTGCAGGAAAAATGTGAGAAAGCTGTACCTTGCTAAAGCACATTAACTGGAACTTAAAAGGCTTTTCTAAGGCTCTGTTTTCATCTCTGTATGCTTTTTATCTCGTAGGCTACACAGAACAGTTTCCTCTGATGCCCTCTGCTTCGGGGAAGTTCTGTAATTTAACTTCTGGTTTCCAACGTCCTCCTGTGTCTTTTATCCTGTGCCTCATAATTTAAAAGGATTTTGTTAGCCACTTTAAGGACATTGCTTTAGCTGGAATCTACCTTACTTTTAAAGCCACTTAAAAATCTTTTAAAGCCTAGTATTTCTTATACCGGCTCTTACAAGACCTGCATTGGGCGCTTGAACCAAAAATAATCTTGCTGAAACCTACATCTTCCCTACAACTCTTTGCATGAAAAGTACTTTCAGGTTGCCAGGCTGCAGTCAGGCCCCTCTCTGGGCACTGCCACGGCTCTTCCCCTCGGACCCGCACCTCCGGACCTCTGTCCTGCCCAGCTCCCCACCACACAGCTGCCATCATGAGCTCTTTGCAGCCTTGGAGCAAAAGGAGGAGATGCTTCTTGCTGGGGGCTCATTCCTCATGAAACCCACGCTGCTTCTGCCTCCTAGCTGGAGTCATTGCTGGAGAGTGGAGTCTCCAGCTGGAGGGTGCCAATACAGGGCCAGATTTTCCAAGCGTTTTTGTCCTAAACGTAGGATCCTGCGTAACTTCTTGGAAGAGCCCATCTTCTCCAGGAGCTGTGCTTCTACTAACACTGCTTAACTGCAGATTAATAATGATCTTTTAGCCACCCTGCTTCTTATTAAATATTTATGTTGTGGTAGCACATAAAGGCTGCAGTTGGGGTCTGATTGTGCTGATTTATTCAGACCAGTTCTGAGCCCTCTGCCACCACTGGCTCTGCAGCTCGCAGCCCTCCTTGTCCTTCCCTGTCATTTTCCTCGCTCAGGTCAGCACATGAAACCCATCCCCGATTCCCTGATGTGGAAACTGAGCAGCCGAGAAGCGCGCTGTGCTGACAGCTCTGCGCGGCTCTTCTCCAGTCATCCCGCTTTTGATTTATTCCTGGACTTTTCAAAAAGAAGGGGACAGGGCAGGCTGTATTCTGAATTCCCCTGCAAGTTTTTGCCTTCGTCAGTGCGTCTTTTGTATTTCTGTTGATTATAAAGGTCGTCAAGCAGCCCAGGTGGGCAACTCATTTCTTCCCTCTTGCACACCATGCAAATTGCTCCTCCATTCCAAGTACATAGCTCAGCTGCTGCCGATGCCTTACGCATGTTGAAGAATCTTAATATCTTTCCCATTTTAAAAAAAATTAATCTACTTTAATCCTGGCAGCGCTGTAAGGTTCAAAGATGTTTTACATTATGTACAGGTAGGATTATGGCTTATTCGTTAGCAGATGGGAAAAAGGGATTTTTTTGCTGCATCCTTGGTAGCTTTTTCTTTGCTGAAATCCTAGTGGATCCTTTTTTCTCTGCTCAGCCTGACTGCAGAAGGTGAAGATACAGAATATGAAAAGTAAATGCCACAAGTCTTGTTGAAAGCAGCAAACCCGCATCACTCTTTCTGTGACAGAGATGCAGTATTCTGAATTAAGTCGTGCAAGGTTATCTGCCCTTACACCCTCCTCCTTCCTGTTAGACACCACATTGGCATCTTAAGATTTTATAGTTTTTCTGTGGCTGCCCTGATCTGGAACAAAGAGAATTTCAGATCCTCAGCAACACACAAGTTTGTCAATAAATAAGGAAATCCTAAAGCAGGAAGAGGATGAACTCGTAGGTCCAGTTGTCAACGCACATCTGTCATGTCTTAGGCAGCACATCACTCTAAGGCAGAGCAGAAGCAACTCTCAGCTTGAAGTGCCCCCAAACCCTTCTTGCAGAGATAGGGACACTGCAGGATGTGTTCGCCTGGTCTCCCTGGATGATTGAAAATGGAGCTTTGTTGACAGGCCATAGGCCAGTTGTTTATTTTAAGAAAGTGGGACAGAATACATTGGTATGTTACAGAGCAAAGTCATCCAGCAGAAGTAATGAAGGCAATTCTGACATAAGACAGTTGTTTTTAACTTTCCTCCTTTTTCCTCTTTTTTGTCTCCATCATAGCAGGAAGTCTTTAGCAGCTCTGTCGTGAAGGTTGCAATCTTTTGTTCCTGTCCTTATGTCCTGTAAGCAGTAGGCAGCACAAAAGACAGGTGAGCTTTGAAGTAACAGGTCCATGTAGGTCCTGTGAGTTCCTTTGCACAAGCACATCGTCTGTTGTACAACTCTTCCTGTATATGAAAGAAGACTCTAAGGCTAAAAATTGTTGGGCTCCCAGTTACAGCTCAGTAAGTCCTGTTTGGAGAATATGATTGCAAGGATTTGAGATGGGACCAGGTCCGCGGAGTGTTTTAACAATTCAAGGAGATTCTATCTAGATTCTAAAAACAATGCTTATTGTTGGTGTAAGGAAAAGAGGAGCAGAGTCTGGATGCCTCAACATTTGAAAAAGCACAAGTAGGCTGGTGCAACATTGAAGATCTTTCCAGTATTTCCACAATTAGTGTGGTAAAAGGAAAATTACAAACACAGGAAAAGAGTAAGCAGTACAAAAATAAACCTTTTAGCAGTTCAATCTGGGAAAACTTTTGGCATGACTCAATGGCTGGTGATTAATAAACAAGGAAGATACAGAGATAGGAAGGAAATCTAAGAGGGAAAAAAGAAAACAAACCAGCAAGCATACAATGAATAGATCAGGAAAGCTGTGTGGCCATGCAGAGGCAGATGCCTGAGATGAGGATTCCCCATCTAGAATGAGGATTTAACGAAATCTCTGATGTAACCAGAAACTGAGTTTGAAATGGGGGCTGCTGGGATGAGGGCGCATCCGTGGCTGTCTCGGTGATCCTGAGCCGTGCTTTCTGCAGCACCCAGCGCTCACAAAGGCAGCCTGTGTGACACAGAGGCATCTGCAGAAGGAGGTGGAGGTCGGGTCTGGCCTGAGCAGGGCTCCTTGTGGCTTGTGTGCCAGATGCCTCCAGGTAGCTCTGCCTAGTGCCGTGGGTGATCCAAATGTTGTAATACTCAGTTCCTGTGTCCTGTTTTTAGCCTCGCTCTGCGCGGGTACCCCACAAAGCCACTGTTGACAGCAATGCCAGCCCAACGTTCGCGTTTACAAAAAGGAGTGAAAGGCACACAGGCCAGTTACCTAAGCTGCAGCCACAAATATGAGAGATGAGGATTTTAGACTCCTGGTGGTAACTGGAGGAACATTCTTTTCCTTTCTGAAGAATTCCCATCGGTCAGGTATGAGATAAGCTTCTGTTCTGACCACTATCAGGTTCGTGCCCTCAAGTACCTTACTCCGAAAGACTTTCGTGCCAGCTTTGTAAAGTTAAACAGTTCTGCTTTGTGACTGTGAACAAGTGCATCGTTCATCAAAAGAACCAGTCGAAAACGCACAGAGTGCTTTCCCTGCCAGGGTTTTTTCCTTGTTGTTTGTCCTCCGTGCACCTCTGGTGGGGCTGCAAGGAGCGAGGCACCACTTAGCAGCGGCAGCGCTCTGACTCCTCTGGTGCTGACTTCTGTCGGAACCGCGCTGAGTGAGGCCAGCTCCGGCAACCCAGAGCTGAGAAGTTTAATGTCTTCCTCTCATTCTCCTGAGCCTCCAGGCCGCCCTTCTCTCCCTGTTTCAGATAAGGAACCTGCTGGAGGAGAGGCGTGCCACAAGCCGCAGCCTCACGCAGCAGGGCTGCAGAGCTGGGCCCCCACCCTCTGTGAGGCTGCACCTTCCTTCCCCTGCACTCAGTACCTGCCGTCTGCCCGGGTGTGATGTACTGCTGATTAAGAAGTGAGTGGGAGCTGTGAGCTCCTTTCATTTAGAGCCTGGAGATGGCCTCCTGGGGGCCCAGAGAGGGGCCCGGCTGCTTCCTTGCCACAGCAGCTTCCCCACCCCGCTGCTGTAATTCCCACCCTCAGATCCCCAAATCCAGCGCCAGCGCAGATTTACAGAGCATTAAGTGACTGAATTAAATCCTCAGCATTCGCTCGGCATCAGCCTGGCTGAGCGAAGGATTTCACGGGCTGGGGTGCTCTACAGGACCGTAATTTATAACATTATGCAAAAGCCGCTCCTCCGAGTTTTATTTTGGCTCGCTGCAATTTCTTTTTATTAAGGCCCCGATAGTATTTGTTGTTTCTCTGTTTGCTTTGATGTGGGAGTTTTAGATTAAATCTAAATAAATAAATGAGGTTTAAAATTAAATTAGGTTTTATTTGCATGGGTTGGGGAGTGAAGTGCATCTTTCTTTCCATCGAATAAAACCTAACAGACCCATTACCCATCCCATAGCCCTCACTTGCTCCTGAGAAAAAAATGACATTTCCCTCAGCGTAGAAAATACTTAAAAGTCCCAGGAATAGATTTATAGGAATATTTTAACCTTTTCTTTGATCCTTGAAATGTCATTGTTCTGTAGGCTACATTGCAAAACGTGACCTTTTATAGGAACCGTGGGATGGATTTGATCTTTGGAAGACGTTTTAGAGATAATGCACTACAGGGTGCAAAGAGCGTTCGCTCCTGGAAAGGAGCTGGAAATGCTTTTGTCTGTGGGTATTTGTGTTTGTGGTATATCTTGAGGACAGAAGGTTGTGTATGGCAAGGCTCGTGCTCCAGGGACAAAAGCGAAGAAAATAATAAGAGAACACAGTATCTTCCTCTATTTTAATGCACAACAGTTTTATTTTTGTTATATTTGTAAGAAAAATGTAAGCAGCAGAGATTTTTCACATGGGAGATGCTTGCAAATGAATGTTTCAAATGTAACAGGTTTGGTCTTTTCTCATTTTGTATTTTTGTAAGCACAGGGCTATGCGTTGACTGGGAAAACATAAAGCTGAGCAGTTCAGGAAGGAAAATGCTATCCCTTTGCTTCAGGTTTGCTCTGCTCCAGTGGTGTCCCCTTCCTGCACAGCACTGCTCAAGTCGCTTCTCTGTCTCACACCGGGCAGTCCCCATGCCACCAAGCGTGGGTTTCCAGGCAGGAGATCTCAGTGCAGAACACCTGAGCTGCTTCGATGCCGACTGCGGAATGCAGCTCCGTGGGCTCCCACTGCGAGCGCTGGCTCTGTGCTTGCTGGGGCTGCTCCAAGCCAGATCTTTCTGAAAGATGTCACAACTCTTCTCACCAAAGTTTGTTGGGTTGTCCCTAATTCTGTAGCCCTTGCAAGTGCAGAATTTTCAATGAAACCTATTGTTGGTGGCAAAATGCGTGAGAATTTTCCCAGAATATAAAAGATGCCACTTCTATCCCGGCAGAGCCTGCAGTACAGGCACAGGGAAGCCTATTCAGCGTGAGTGCAGTAAGGAAAGCAAGGGGTGAGAGGACAAGGTGATAGATTGGCTTGCTGCTTGTGGATTAGAAAAGTTCAGGGCAAAGTAGCGGGCAACAGCACCAAATGAATTCTGAGCCATGTTTGTGTTCCCGGCACCAGCTCTTGCAGCTTCTGGTTGCTTCCCAGTTGCTGAGGAGCTTGGGAAGCAGCCGTGACATCCCACAGCTCCAAGCACCCTGAGAAGTCAGAGCCCAGAAAACTGAAAAGTAAGGATGGTGCTGGCCCAGAGCAGGTGAGGTTCCAGGTGGCAAGGACCCTGCTCTGCAGGGCCTGGCAGCCGTGACGTGGCACAGTCCTTGGGGCTGTGCAGGGAAGCCACGGAAGCCTGAACAACTCACAGACACTGGGCCTGAAAGGACTGCATACATACCTAATGTGCTGGAAAAAAAATTAGTGTCTAGGAGTCACTGGCCTTTTTCAGTATGACATGACTATCATGAAGTGATGGCTGGTGACATTTTGAATGTAGGAAGAGAGATGAGCAAAATCAGGATATCTCCATGGCAAGTTGCAGCAGGACATGCTGCACACATTGTACCTTAAGTAGAACTGCAGTAAGAAAGATCCGATTGCCTCGCTTTGCTCAAGTCAGCGAGCTGTTACTCTGGTGCTCTGACAGGCAGGGCTCAGACGGGTGCTGCGTGGGGCAGAGTCCCGCTTTCTTCGGTTGCCTTTTGTCGCGTCTGCGTATCGCGTTTGGTCTCGGCGTGCTGCCAGAAACAAAATGAAAATCAGAAGATGTTCTGTGAACTTTTCTCTGCGGGCTTGATAATAACGATGAAATGCTTGAGTTTGACTGAGTCAGCCCCAAAGTGCTTTGAACAGCTGAGAGAAGCTTCCAGGTGAGCATGGGATGTTTCACTTGCACTGCAGGAAAAAGACAGCTGTGTGTAAACCCCGTGTTGTCAAGAGAGTCATCAGCAGAGCTGATGTGATTCATGGCATCTAGTTGCATCTTGCAACTTCTTAGAGGTCATAAGATTATTATGGAATACATATATCTTACGCTATGTGACTTGTACAATGCTGTAAGATCTAAAAGAGGATTTTGTTGTCTGAGGAAGCAAAACTCTGTGATAATCCAAGCAAGAATTAAGTCATGAGAAGTCATTGCATCTAAAAACTCTCTGACAGCCAAAGGTGAACTTGTCCCCGAGTGAATTTAGGGTTGTTTCCTGTGCTGTCCTCCTTTATGTCACTGAACTCTGCCTGCAGAGTATTTTCCTGTATTAAAGAGTGCCCTAAGAGCAGGGAAGGGAACATCAGATGCCTTTGGTATATCGTCAGCTGTCCTTGCCCTGAGAGCAAACCAAGTTCACTTCTGGGCATTTAGTGAGATGCTGCTTTTAAGTCTCGATTTTAATACATGGAACACTGTATTGCTTTGGGAATTCAGGCCCTTTGCCCCAAAACCTAGGGAGCAGCTCTCTGAAATAGTACTCAGCAGTGAAGTGTTACTGGACATGTCCTCTGCACCTTAATGTGAAAGGAAGCATTGGAAGGAATTTAGAGCAGTAATTCAGAATTAAGCTTTAAGTAGACCTACATGCACTTTGTTACTTCCCTCATTTCCCCAAAAGGCTGAGAGTCATCCCGCAGTGCAGCCGCTCCCAAGATTAAGGGCAGGCAGTGGAAGTCTCCAGCAGAGTTCCTCGGGAAATACTGCACCTGGTTTTCTTCTCGGTTGTGTAATCCCAGTAATTGCCTTTGTTCTGTAAGACAGTAAAATTGATCTATCCTCTCCTTAAATCTCTTTCAGCCAGCACTCTCAGGGTGATGGGAGAGGCTCTCTGTGCCAGCCCAGAGGCCGCGGTGCATCTCCCGCAGCGGTGGCCAGGCCTGCCTGCGGAGCGAGGCGTTCTGAGGCTTCTGAGTGTTCCCCACTCCACTGCTGCAGGAGGCTTGGAGTGATTTTTCCCCAATATATCTCTCTAGCTTCTAGCAATCTGCAGTTTAAACATTTCCTGAGCCAAAGACTCCATCTGAAGCATCATGTTTAATAGTCACTTATAGACTTGTTCTCCATGAATTTATTTAATCACTTTTGGAGCCATTTATACTTTTGACCTCTACAGAAATCCATGGCAGTTTAATTCCACAATTCAAGTATGTGTTGTCTGAAAAATCGTTTCTTTCATTTGTTTTAAACCTGCTGCTTGATCATTTTACTGGCTGCCTCCTAGTTCCAGTGTTATAAAAAATAATGATTAATCATTCCCAATTCAAATTCTGTATGGCATTCATGGTTTTATAGCATTTTATCATGTTCATCCTCGGTCGTATTTTTTCCAAGCTGGAGAGATCTAAACTGTTTTTTTTCTCATCTGGAATCTGCTTTATACCTCTCAACCATCAGCATTGCAACATCGTTTTCATCCTTTTAGTTATTTTCCTTAGTTCTATTACATCCTTTTCAAGGTGGGAAAAACATAATTGCGTGTACTATTTTGGATGTGCACTCTCCATTGATTTATACAGTGGCGTATTTAGGACTTCTCAATTCCTTCTCCATAGCTCCTTCATGATAGGTACATCCCCGGTTCAGTTCCACAGCAGAAGAATGTGGAGGGATGTAATTGGAAAGCTGTGGTCTACCACAATCCAGTGGAGTCAGAAGAAGCAGTGTTCCCCAGAACTGCAGATCTGTAGCTCAAATCATGATTTATCATTTTCTTTGGTACGGTCTCCATCCATCGCCCTTCATTTCACATTCTAATGCTCTCATTTCTTCAGTGTCATGAATTGCTCATCTAGAAAACTTACTAATGGAAGATGTCAGAAACGTAGGTGGATTTTTCTGTTACTTAGAGAAATTAACTCCTGGATGCCTTGCATTTCTGAGCTGTTTGTTTTCACTTAGGATGTTGTGCTTTCAAAGAGTTATTGCTTAATAATACCAAGTTGCTCTAAGGTAGAAGGCCAAGTGCTAGGATTTACTTCATTGTATGCACGCAGTGTAACTCCCACCTCCTTGGTAAAGACCACTTTCCTCCCTTTTTAAGAGGCACTGAGTAGGGAGTGTGAGGAAAAAAATAAATTCCTGAGTTATTTTGTGCCATGAGCCACATTGCACGAGCATGCATTCTAATTCAAGAGTGAATTTGTCATTCCCATTGGCATTTGGAGGATTTCAGAGCACTCAAGCTTTGCCAGCCCTCCTACTCTCAAAAGGTAATCTTTGAGTTGAAAGTTGAAGGAACATGAGTTTGGAATTTTGTATTGAATGACTAAGTTGAAGTGTTATTTGTCTTCCTATTGCCAATTGCACCCACATCCAAAACCTTTCCTTTCATCCACCTCTTCCTCCCACACCCCTACCTCCAGGTCCTACTAGCTGATAATCGGTTGTACCATGTTTCTCAGCTTGGGAAAACATGACCTTGCGGAATGTCCTCTCGAGCAGATGTGGTTGGGAGCCTGCTGCAGAAGCATGGTAGGAGAGATCTGAGTGGGAGAGGGTGGCTGCGTCAGGAGCAGCTCAAGGGCTGCACAGCTGCTGTTGTCTAAGAAAACTGCAGCTAACAGAAGAGTGAGCTGAGAAAAGAGAAAGCAAAGCTTCCCAGAAAAGCAAAGGCAAGATGCTGTGTCTTCAACAGTTATTACTGTGATTGAGTCCTGTCCTGGCCCATCTCCGCTTCTCCTGGAAACCACAAGGTTCTTTTTCTCTTCTCTGTGCTACCTGTCTTCCTCCCAGGAACAGATGGCAGCTGTGTTTCTCCATCTTTGTTCCCAAACCAGCCCTCCTTCTTCACTGTGTCCTCTCCCAGGTACCAGATGCACAGTCACAAGACAAATGACCCATCCCTCTGCAGGGACACAGGTTGAAACCCACCACACTGGCATGGAATTCACGTGCAGAGGAGTTTGGACGAGAATCTGTAGAACATGAGCAGGCTGTGGAAAGCACGCACAACTACTTCAAAGTAGATTTAGATTTTTGCTGCCAGCCTCTTGACAACTTGGAGGAAAAAAGAGGACAGATCAGATGTATCGAAATATGAGTTGAAAGTTGTTTGCTGTCACCCAGTGCAAGGACAGGATGCCTGGCCTGGGATTGTGCCAGCAGGCCTGCAGGATGCTTTTAGTCCCCGGTAGTGTAAGGTCACCTGAAGTGCTGAGAGAAAAGCTGACTGGCTGTGTAAGGAAACACTTGAACGTTTTGACACCTTGATTACCTGCTTGCATGATCCTTTCTCTTCCCCTCTGTGCCCTCATTTGTGTTGGAGTTCTTTGAGCAGTACTTTTTCCAGATGTTTGAAGTGTTTCAACCCAAGGACCTGTACGTGCTGTCATACAGTGTAGTTCTGCGACGCACGTGTTGGAATATCACCACCTCCTTCAACTCACAAAGCCCAGATGCAGAACTCCGCATTTATTTTCTTCCTCTTCCCTTCCCCATGTTGACAGCAGTGTACAAGTGATGCATCCGAGTTGTGGCTGTCTGAAATTTCAGCCCTTATGAGACACAACAGACCATGGCAGCCAAAGATTTTATTGTGCCCTAAGGTTGTTGCAAGCTGATCATCAAAATAGCATGATTCAGTTGTAGCCATAATGCTGTTTTTTCTCTGGTGTCACAAGCAGTGGAAATGCAGAACTGATGCTCTCTGGGTTCTGATTGCAGGTGCTGTCCCATCACTTTAGTGCGTGGACTGTAACAGTTCTTATTTCTGGTGGATCTGGTCAGATGGCAGCGTAAGGACTTGGCTTGTCTGCCCGTGTCTCTCTCTCACTCCCCTCCACTGCATCCTGTGCTTTGTTAGACCTTTCTCATCAGAACACACATGGAACCTAATGCAGAAGTGCTGGGAAGTCTGTATTGACATGTCAGATAAACACCTCCCACACAGGTACCCAACAGCTGTGCTCAGACACTCAGGCTGCAGGGTTTGTCCTGTCTTGTTTCAGAATGCCCTGCGCTTCTCCCACCTGGGCCCGAGTCCCTAACTGCATGAAGCAGCTGTGTCGGGGAGAAGAGGTGCCTGGCACAGGTACTGATGAAGATTAAGGCCCAGGTAGTTCTGAAAGCTTGATTTCTTAGTGTGGCTCAGGTTAGGTTTGTCAGATTGTCAATCTGTAGCATGATTCACTAGTGAGATGATAATTCTGTGTCTGGCTCACAGACTAACGCTGTGCTTGCCTCCATTCTTACCATGATGACAAACTGTCTTCCTGTCCCCACTTATAAAATGTGTCATACCTGTCAAACCGTGGAATTAAACCCTCCATTTCAAACCAGACAGGAGCTGCAAAAATCCTCAGTGACTCCTGAGGAAAACTGTGGGGAATTTTTTCTTTCCCTGTTGTTTCTTTTTCCTTCTTCCCCGCTCCCTTCATCTTCTGAGGGCAAGCCAAGACCTCTATGGACACATTTTGACCCAGTGAGCACATTCTGTCTCAGGGCTCCTCCTGTGGCCTCCACGCAGGTCTGCGTTCTTGCCTTCAAAGCTGTGCTTATGCTGTAATTGTGTGAGCCTTCTGCTCTGCTCCTGCCATGAATCAGCTTTAGTACCATTCATTATTCTTCTGTATCTGTCAGGAAACCGGATGGAAGTCACCCCTTTAGAACTTTTCTTTCTCTCTCTCAGTACTGGACATAATGAATAAATGAAGATCTCCACTCCTGAAAGTGTGCAGAAGTACAGAAAAAGAGCTGCTGTGCAAGGCAGCGCTTGGTGTGGTGCACTTGCTGGCGAGATCCCTGGTTGCCTTGCTCTGTAGGCAGAGGTGCACTGGGCAGGGTTTGCTCACAGCACCCCTGGAAGCATGACTTCACAGAGGGACGCCGCGGAGCAGGGGCAGGTGAAATGAGGCAGGGGGGAGAGCAAAGGGAGAGAATGTCTAGAATAAGCACTCGAAGAAGCTGCAGGATTGTAGTAGCACTGGCATCACTTGTAAGTCTTCAATGTGTGGGCTTGTTCAGCTGGCTCTTGCTTGCCAGTTCTCCTTTGCTTCCCTCAAGTCACATGGCAGGAAACCCAGAGCAGCAGGACCTTGTAGCCATTGAGAGCTATGCAACTGATGAGAGAGAGGCAGAATTGTCTGTCTGCTATCCACTGATTTCCTAATGTCATAAGAAAAACTTTTTTTTCCACATTACATTTTGTATTCCTTGTCCTTTCTGCTACTCCTTTGGTAAGAAATAACCTGACAAAATCTCCATTTTTTTACTGAAGTCTGCACAAAATCCTCTATGATTTGCTTTGTGTTGCAGCTTATTTTTCATGCTGTTCCCACTCCTTAATGCCCAATTCTTGTGTTTAGTCTTGCATCATTCCTTTCAAAGACATCCTGAGGACAAAATCTAATGGCTGGATTCTCCTAAAAGGTTGCTGTAAGCTTGGCGGGACCTCAGCTCCTGGAGTAGAACAGTACATCAGTGTAACACAATGTCTGGGCAGTTCTTACAGGGCAAGCAATTAAACCACAACAACAGTGACCTCTGAAATGCAATGTCTTGGTGTACAGTAAATTTTTTCCTGTTAAAGGTTTATATTGCTTCCTCAAGAACTGGTTTTGGAGGTTTTATACATCACAGTCTGGCTGTAATTGGTGCATTCTGCAGATTTATTCCTCTGAGAAGTCAAATAACCTGTATATTTCATTACTAAGCTGAATGGGGCTTTTATTTTCTCAAATTATTTTCCTATTAAATATTCATTTCTCTGTTTTATGGTTCACAGAGGATTTGGACCATTTGGTGCTTGCAGCAAGTGGTTTCAACCCATGGATTTGCTTCTCCTTCAGCAACAGTGCTGCCAGTGGATGAGTGGGTTGAGCATGGATATCAGTGTTTCATTCACCCATACAGGGCTTTTTCCCTCCAGAATGGAAATGTATTATGAACCATCCCAGCAGATCGCTTAGAAGCTCTTAGTATTGCTGCAGCCTGGGGTCTAGCAGCAGTTCCTAAACTTGCTCTCTTTTCAAAGAGCTGGAGGCTTCTGGCTCAAGCAGCCTGCATTGAACTTTTCTCCAGCACCTAAAGGGAGCTTATAAACAGGAGGGAGACCGGCTTTATACACGGGCAGGTAGTGATAGGACACGGGGCATGGTTTTAAACCAAAAGAGAGGAGATTTTGATTAAATGTTAGGAGGAAATTCTTTACTCAGAGGGCAGTGAGGCACTGGCACAGGCTGCCCAGAGAAGCTGTGGATGCCCCATCCCTGGAGGTGCTCAAGGCCAGGTTGGATGGGGCCCTGGGCAGCCTGATCTGGTGGATGGCAGCCCTGCCCACAGCAGAGGTTTGGAGTTTGGATGGGTTTTAAGGTCCCTTCCGACTCAACCATTCTATCATTCTATGAACTTCAACTCGATAGGCTGCGTCCTGCCATGGATCAATAGAGAGGACCAGGCTCTGCCCAGTAGAAAAGTATCCACTAGGAGAGCATTGAGGGTGCAAGGGGAAATATGGAAAAATAAGAAAATGTGTGTCATCAGTTTTTGCAGAGAAACCCTATCTCCACTTTTTGCTGCATTTGCATTACAATATTATGTTTAATAATACCGTGACTTAATAGTTCTCAAATAATACACTGTAATGGAATATGATAATTTGCATGCAAGTTTAGAAACATTCGCAGCATTTTAATTTTCTTGCTCTAGGTTTCCATTATCACGTGTATGAATTAGCCCTCTTATAGGCATTTTCAGTAAATCATTTGCGCTAATAATTTTGCAAGTAACGTTATTAGATGTGTTCTTTCCTGGAGATGAGGCAGCTAATGATGAACCTGATTTGACCATTTGTACATATGCCCAACGCCAAACTCCTTATCTGTAATTTAGGGAATAAGGTAAAAATAAATAGGGAACTAAATCATGTGCAGTCTTGCATTAACCCTATGTGCAATCCAACTCCCCTTTTTCAGGTCAGTCTACTTAGACCAGAATTTAAAATGATGTCCTTCAGCTGCAGTTACTCATCTCATATACAGTCGAGCTTGGCAACATTTTTTATAATGTGGATTTGCTTGGGGAGAGGGATGTGAGGTGGTTGCTTAACCATTTAAACACAAATATTCTAGTAACGTCCACTGAGGAAGTGGGAGTTGGGGGAAGTACCAAAAACTAGTGCCTGATCATGTCCTACCTTTTATCTGAGGCTCTAGCTTGATCACTCATGGAGAAAATAGAAGAACAGGTGCAGGTCCGTCCTTTCAGGTCAGAAGGCTTTCCACCCCTTAGGAAAGCTTCTCTGCCAACAAGCTCAAGAATCTTTTTAGCATGATGCTCTCAGTGATGGTTCTAGCAGCCTGGTGAAGGAAACCTGGAGCCTGATGGTGAGAACGCGGAGTGAGCAGGGAGCATGCCATAATTCCATGGCTTGCTCTGCTGAATGCTTAATTATTTGTGCATAGAAGAAAACACTAAAAGAGATCCACCCCAAAAATACAAAGTTCCCAAGTACATAGTACTCTGCAAGCGATTTGGAGATAAAGATTTGGATCTTTAGGGCCATTAAACCTAGTTTTCTTCTGTCCTCGGTGAATGCTCTCGCCTCAGAGCTATTGCATAAAAAGGAAATGCACCACTGGTTTTGTGAATCCAACCATTCATTTTCAATTTTTTTTTTCCCTTCTAACCAGCACTATAAAGGGCATGTTTTATTCTGGACAAACTAGAATGTTTCCTGTGGAGCAGAGCAATGGGTTCTGGTTTCCTCCTGTCTGTGCTAAAGAATTTTAAATTGAATTTGATTTGAAGGAAATCTTTATCTCAGTTTAATATTTTTTTTCCATAAAATAGCCATTTCAACACACTCGGGGGCATTACTAATATTTTAATGATTATTATTATTTTAAAGCATTTGATTGAGTAGTTTGGGATCAGTTCTGCTGTGTGTCCTGGCCCAGTGCTTTAATCTGCGACGCCAGTACAGTCGGGAGGCTCTGGATTACTTTGAATAGATCTGCAAAGTTGGTTAAGAAAAGCAAGCTCATTTATACTATCCCAACACTGCACAGTTTCTGAGAGACCAGGGTGCTGGTATCTATTATAAAACAGTTAGGGGGGCACAGATCGAATTCACTGAAAGGCACAGCTCTTGTCTGATCCAGCAAAGCACACAGGCACCTGCTTAATTTTAAGGAATATCCTGTGGATTTTATGAAATTAGTCTCAGGGTTTTATGAGGCGTTTTTCAGGACTGATGTAGAGCACTTGGTACAGGACAAAATCCATTCCCTAATGAGCTTACCAGAAAACCCCACCGGCATACTCAGCGTGTGCTTTTTAAACATGTATAATTGGGTCAAATGAAAACTAATTCCCATTGGAGTCAGGCCATGCCCAAGGAACCCTTCCGGGATTATTCTTTGAAATCCTTCAGGCAGAAATATTTCCGTGCCAATTTTGACTTCAAAACGTTTTGACTGTGGAGCTTGTTCAAGAACAGACTAACAAGAATTCTTCTTCTATGAGAATTTTTCCTGTTCTCCATATCCTTGCCCTAGCATAATCCTCCTTCTTGCTTTCCTCTCTGCATACTAGAAGATGTCAGAAGCAATTTGGTCCAAGTTTGCAAGGATTGGGTACCTTTGAGCAGAGTGGCTGCAGAATTTGAATTTAAGAGGTTAATATTTTGAGGAATTGTTAGGCCATGCAAATAGAGCTTTATAATGAAAAATCTCCTTTGGATTTTTCTGAATCTACCTGGATTCAGTTTGGAAAATAAAAAAAAAAAAAAAGTCTATTCACTGGGGAAAAATAAAGACTTCCTACTGAGTGTGTCCTCACCCCCTTTTCTGTGTGGGTATTGATTTTTGCTTCACAATTGCACTGCTGTTTCTGTCCCTTGACGCACGTGCCACAGGCACCATGAAATCTAAGGAAGCAACAAATGAATTAAGAGTCCTGGAGGGCTATCAAAGTGCACAGAGTTAGAAATTAAAGACAGACTTAGCCTAAATTGGTGGGTCTGAATTCGTGAATGGGATGACACAGGGCTGGTTCTTTGAAGCATGAGCTGCTGGAGCTCTGCAGTACAGGCCTTGCTGTCCATCACCAGAAAGACCTGGCCTGTCTTCAGTTGGTCACACCAAACAGATCATAGGATCATAGAACGGCCTGGGTTGGAAGGGATCCCAAGGATCATCAGGTTCCAACTCCCCTGCCACAGGCAGGGCCACCAACCTCCAGATTAGGTACTAGATGCAGGTGTGCATCCTACCTACCTGCTGTAGGGCTGTTTGTTTACTTACCAATGCAATCTGCAGAGCTGCATGAGCAGCATGCCTTCTCTGTGCTGACCCAGCTGGGTTTGTCTACTTCAAGGACTGCATGCCTTCACCCCTGCATGCTAACAGAGCTGCCCCATGTCGAGCAGCACTGGGCTCCTTGGCTTCCTGAGCGAGGGTGAGGCCTGCACACACCCGCATGCTG
Organism: Penelope pileata; assembly: GCA_013396635.1. Lineage (NCBI taxonomy): Eukaryota > Metazoa > Chordata > Aves > Galliformes > Cracidae > Penelope > Penelope pileata. The sequence continues at coordinate 59,304 of WBMW01001028.1, read as the reverse complement.
CCCCTTGGGCCTGGAGGCAAGCCCTTCTGATGGGCCTCACGCGTGTGGCTGGCACGTGCTGGCCTTTTCGTGTCCCTCCCCCTGTCTGAGAAACCCTCCCGTGCCCGGACACGGGCTGTAACTCACGCATTGGTGCACTTCTTTCCGATCTCAGCTCTGTGATTTCCCAGAGTTGTGCTTTACCTGAGGTCTTCCCGTTGTTGCAGGGCTGCGGCAGGATGCGGTGCTCCTCACAGGAGCTGAGCTTGCCGGAGGACAATGTTAGCCCTTTATGGTACGAGTCCTTTAATGTGTAGTCTCTGCTGAATGCATTCTCTGATCTCCTCTGGGATAGCTTTCATTCTTGACAGTGAAAACAGACTTAATCTGTCGGGAACAAAGGGGAATTATTTCTCACTTTCTGGAAGGGAGGTCTCCCTTCGCATTAGGGAACTGCTGTGCAGAACAGGTGGATTCCATCTCCTGCTGAACCCTTCCTTTCACTCCTGTAGGGATGCCCGCAGGCAGGTGGGCAGAGCTGCCACGCGCTGTCGGGAGGAGGCAGCCCATGTAGCAGCCCTTCCCCAGCTGTAGCTCCTGTGCTTGCACCTCCTCGTGTGATACAGAATCGTCCCTTTCTCCGCTCTGGACTGACAGTATCCTGCAAAGGGTACAAAGATGATGACACTTTAATTTTAAATGGACTACTTCAGTTTTCTGCTTTGCCTTTCGGTCTTTTTTTTTTTTCTTCAGTCAGGAGAATGTCTTAGTGCTTCTGTACAGAAAAGTAAGAGCTCAAGATGTCAGGGGACGGATGGGTCGGCGTGCTGAAGCACAGCCACCCCTCGGAGCTGATTGCTGCCGCGGGCCCTCAGCACTGCAGTTCTGTGAGCCTGGAGAGGAGACTCTGCATGGCCAGGGGCAGAGCGTGGCCTGCAGCATGCACGCCTGCTGCTGAGGAGCAGTCGATGGGATCTTCCCATCAGGCAGCAGCCCCCACATTTGGTGGATTTGTAGATGAGGTAAACTGCAGTTTAGCCTAATGCATGCTGGTGCTCTGGGAGCCCCTGGGCTTTATGATAGAGTTGCTGCATTTAAACAAATTAACATCGTCGTGATAGCAAATGACTTTGATTTTTCCTAAAGATGAACAAAACTCTGGTTTGTTCATCGAATGAAGACCTGCTATTTCTCGGAAATTTCACGATGCTGCTTCCCCAAGTGAGGCTGGGGGGATTTTTTAACTCAAACTGGCCTCAGTTCAGACGCTGCTGAAAGGTCAGCCCTCCAATCCATTATTTTTTTTTAAGATTTTTTTCTTGTCACAGTGAATAAGTCTTACCCTAGACGACTAGTAACACCTAAGAGTGATGTTTTTTCTGCTTGTTATCCAGCACTGCTAAACCTGCAGTCAGCCCTTGGAGATCTGTATGTATCTGGTGCAGTGTTTGTGGAGTTCATCAGAACAAACCAGAATTGACGACATCTTTAGGGAGAAAAAAAAAGAAAAAAAGGAAATCAATTGGTCTTCGTGTCAGAGTTGATCAAACGTATAAAGAAGGAAAGCGTTGCCAGACAGTATCTGGAGATGGGTAATTCTCATCAAAATACCACTTGTGTCAAACTCAAATAGCTTCTGTGATAAGAAAATAATTTCCCTCAGTTAAGAGAATACAGGATATTGAGTACCAAGATTTTTACATCCTTTAGAAACCTGAAGAAAGCCCTTTTGTCCCTGTTGGTGCTGTGTTTTTTTTTTTCCAACTGGACAAACATTGATTTTTCTTGCTGCCGAACTCTGCATTTCTAATGGAGCTTGAAATTAACATGATTTTTTGTTGTTGTTCTTGTTTACCTCCTTGTTTGCACACCAAGAACCTAAATGATGCTGGCACAGCTTTGAGAACAAGGTTTCTTATGGTTTTAGTTGAACACAGCAGAGAAAGCACAAAGCATCTGTTTCTCCAGGCATCACACGAGTAATGACTGCAACACGGTATCAAGGGGCGGTTTTATGTATCTGTGACACTGATAGAAAGGCATGGAAAGGCTTGCATTTGTTCCAGATATTTGGGATCCCGAGGATATTCTTTATCATACTCTACTGGGATGATCTTTGTGGTGTGCTGCACATATAATCTTGAGGTAGCAGCCACTGCAATATCCTGTAATTCTGCAGTTGAGTTGTAGAACCTATTCCGTGTTTCGGAGAAAGCTTTTGTGAGGTCTGTAAATCAGTCAGAAATATCTTGATTCAGAGAAAATGGCAATTAAGCTGACAGAAAACCTTCTTACAACTCAGAATTTGCAGTCCTTCCCGACCTTATAAATTGTGATGCTGAATTGAGGTGCTACCCTTGTACAAAGCCTCAGTCGCTACAATAATCCACTCCTGGCTGGAGTGCCTCAGAGCAGCTGGCTAACTCGAGCAGTTTCAACTGGCTCTAAATTATAGCGTGCACCTTGTAGAGTAATTAGAAAGTCTAAATGTCTGAGTATTATTTTGAAACTTTGCAGCTATCCTTTGGTCCCAGTGCCAGTTCCTCATAATCCTATCAAATATACTTGGAAGAATCCTTGTAGTCAGAGATAATGGTCTTACGATATGGCTGAATTCCATGCTGTAAGTATGAATTGATAATAATAGTAACAGATTTCTCATTTCCTTTGATGTTCACAAAACAGGTTAAAAAAAAGAAGAAGACGACAATTTTAAAGCCCCGTAATTAGAAATAACTAAAGATAAGATACTCCTGGGTCCTTGCATTCAGGACCTTTTGCTAATGCGAGTGAATTGAGAGAGCTTTTCACCTCACCACAACAAGAAAGGCTATGATTAAATCCCAACTCTGCTCTCAGCAATTTGGATCCATATGGGCCTAGTCTCATTTTCTCAACTGTCTGCCAAGAGTAAGATGTGATCTTTGGCAGGAGTTCGTGCTCCCAAGCATTGAGAGCAGGAGATATCCACCACAGAACAATTCTGCATCACATCTGACTGGCAAAGTGTCCTGAATATTGGGTCAGCAATTTTCCATCAAATTGCTATCAGTTATTGTTGGTACGGAATAAAGGTCGTTAATTAAGCAGAAAGGATTTGGGCAGTTCGGGGTCAAGACTTGAGCAGCTCTTATTCAGTGAGTAAGAGCCTGCTATCAATGTCCTTGTCATCTATTACAGCTGGAAATTCTTTTAAAATTAATGTGTTAATGTACTGTTCTACTTAGGAAAATGACTGAGTGTGAATGTGACACTGTACATTTTGTATTTATTTTCGCTCACTGACTTAAAACTATAATCTGTTCGCTTTCCAACTCCAGCAGTGATTTTTCTTTCTGCTAGAAGCACAGACTTTACCTGGAACCTAGAAAAATCAATCTATGGAGTCTTTATCACCAGAGATGATGTATGGAGCAGACTTAAGGCAAGACTCATGGCGCACATGCCAGAAGTGCAGAGCATCCTTGGTGGTGCTGCACAACTGATTCCATCTTGCTACCCACTCTTGGCTCTGCGTGACAAAGAGAAGTTGAAAATGCATGCACGTTGGTAAAGTCGGTGGTTTAAAAATTGAGGAGGGACTGGGAGCAGAGATGATGGATAAAAAGGTTGCCATTTCGCAGCTCTGCCTTTTCTTGCTAACTCCCCTCAGTTTGGTCTGCGTAAAGCCCCCAGGGTGAGGTAGTCCACTAGCATAGCATTGCTATCGTATGGGAGAGAGCCAAGAGATTTGTACTTTAGAACAGAGAATTTGAAGGAAATCATTAGGGAATCAAGTCAGCAGTCTTCCGTCAATGAGATAAAGGTGTTAATGAACCAGCACCGTTGTCCTGTCAGGTTTCTTGCAAGCCAGGATTAGAAATTTTTCTTCAAGGTCTTTTGCATCTCTTGGCTGTGATGCTGTGGGGCTTGACTCAGCAGCATCCAGTGGCATTCCTTGCCCTGTGTTTTACTCCTGTTTGTTTCTGCTCTTAAGATTAAAATGTCGTATTAGATTAAGAGCTCTACAGATGTCAACAGCGTGAAAGGCTTCCCTTTCGCTTTAGCAGGAGCGCGGACTGCGGTACTGCATTGCTGAGGGCATCTGATGGCGTTTTGCTAATAAGATCTGATTTCATGAGGTTTGCGTCCTATTAAGACAAGAAGGGATCAGGCCTGTGAGCATGATAGCAAAGTGCAAACACAATGGAAAGTCTTGAATGAATATTAATAGGCCATGAAAAAACACAAGGCAAAAATGGTGACGTGGTGCTGCAAGGCACAGCACAAGGCCTCCTTTCTCCTGGCTTCATGCGCTGTGTGCCTGTGGCCCATCACTCTCAAACACTGGTGGATGTGGGGATGCAGCTCAGGAACCTGACAGCTTCCCAGGGCCGGTCTCAGCTCTGCAGCTTGTGACCTCTGTGTAGGTGTGAGAGTAATTGAAGTACCTGATCTGTGAGAGAAGCCCTGTGCACAGGTCTGCAACCTTCTCGCGCAGTCCTCCCCAGCGCAAGCCAGGGTCAGACCTCCAGCTATCCAGAGTTGTTTTGACAAGTAGCTTGGCTTGTCCTTAATAATCCCCATGTCCGTGATCTATATGCATCTTTAGCTTCGGGATAAAACATCACCCAGTGAAGTCGCTGTGTTTCCCTGCAGGCCTGGGGCTGGCTCACAGCCTTGCAGGTCCCTCCCTCTGCTGTGGCTCAGGAAATCACTGGCCATGTTCTGCACCTGTACGGTGATGGGTGCAGCTTCGGTGCTTTCCTGCAATACCTTCACAGAGGGGTCTGTTCGTGACTGCCTGTTATCACCCGTTGAAGTTTGTTCTTCTTATCTGCCTAGCAGCGATTTGCCCTCCTTTGTGAATTTGTAGCTTTTGAAACAACGTGTAAACATGAACCCTCCCAGTTTCCCACAAGAGATCTGCTCAGCCCCATTTCAGAGTCTTAGAAACAGAAGCAAAAGAAATAAGCCAACAGACAGGTTGGGCGAACTGAGGTTAAATGCTCTGCTTCCAGAATGGTGCTCCCATGCACAGTCCTTCTGCAGCCCCTGCCCACCCTCCTGCACCAGGGCGGGCCCTCCTGTTTCCTGCTGCAGTGCGTGGAAGTTGCCAGACCCCCAGGCTGCTGGAATTCATGGCACGTACTGCCCTTCCAGTTTATTCACGTTTCATTTCTAACAATGCTGATCTCTCCACAGAGGGGTCTGAAAATCCCCAGGACATTGATTATCTTTCTTTACACACATTTCTTTATCAATTGAATTATTTAGTAAAGAAGTGTGTTCGTATATTATTGATATAATTTGGAGTGTAATCTTACTCTTCTGCCCTTACCGCTTGTTTCAAGGAAATAACATTTCCTTCTGTGTTGCTTTGGTTTGTTTTCCTTTCGTTCATCTCTGAACCTCTGAGCATTTCGCTGCTTTTCTTATTACGGGAAGAAACTGAATCATGGAGGTTAAGTGATTTGCTGCCATTCGCAGAAACCGTCGAGAAGTAACATCCAGGTATCGTGCCTGCTAGTCTGGTGCTAGGTACACTAAAATGTCACCAGACAACAAGTGTGCCAGGAGGGCTGCCCTTCCATTTGTTAGCAAACTGCCCACAGCGGACCTTTTTTAAAGTGGGCCCTACCTAAAGCAATGCTTGTGATCTCTCAGGAATGGTTTGATGGCTTGGATTCATTTCCTTGCTTCACTGCTGTCTTCCATCATCTTTGCTGTTACTTCTCGTTGCTTTCTGCCTCAATTTCCCAGCAGCTGGCCATTGCACAGCACAGGTGGGAACGTCAGGGTGCTAAAGGGCCTTGCTGCAGTGAGATCTCTAGAGTTAGGTAGAACAAGGCACTCTGCTCAGGAGTGTGGCTTTACGTTCAGAGCCTGAAGGAATGCTCCCAAGTAGAATGGGGCCCAGACAGGTTTGACTGAAGCACCTAGAGCCCATTACAGAAGTGGGTAATTGACGTAATAAAACTGCCCTCCTCTTTTTTTCTCTGCTCTTTGGTAAGCAAGTGAGAAACCACGTTATGCTCCTGTGCTGTCGTCTCTGGCCCTCAGTGGGTGAGAGGGGTTTTTTATGCGTGGCCTCTTCAGGGAGAGGCTGCTTGTTTGCATTGTATTTGTGGCATAATTACAAATGGTACAGATCATTTTTATTAGCCAAGTTGTCTGCATTAAAGTGATAGATTTTTTTGTATTATTAAGAACATCCAAGGGAGTCTCTGCAGAGGCAGGAGAAAGATGATAATTTTTCGTTTAGCTTAAGAGCAGATGGTTACAGAAACATTCTATATAAATAAATTAAGAAGCCGCCACCCTGGCTAATAGTTAAGTAAACAGGTTTGGAAACAACCAACCCAGGACTGGGCTTTTCTGTTCTCTTCCTCTCCTCTACGAGCTTCGTTCTGCTCTGCAGCTTTCAGCCCCATATGGATAGGGTGTTAATTAAACCAATTTGCTTTTGGCCCAAAGTCATCTGAACGAGTTGAGTCCTGCTAAAGCAAAACTCTCACTGCCGGGCAGCTTCATGAGCGCTAGAGAATACTTACCCTGCCCAAGCATCTGGGCTGTAATCAATGTTATTGATAAGTATCTCTAAATGTCTTTTGTCATGGTAGCAAGGCACTGAGAGATCTGAGAGAGGTATTACTAACATCCTTGGATTTTATAGCTGCTTTCTGCAGTCTCTGATGAGTGCTGTAGTCACAATGCCGTGCTTGCCCTCGAGAATTTCTGCTCAACAAAACAAGTAAATTAGAAGTGGAGAAATGGGAGGTAATTAGAGGAAGAAAGTCAGATTCTGTAGCACAAAGGCTGCAAATGCCACAACTGTGGTAGCCCGAGAAGATGGTGCTTCTTTTCCTAGCATCCAAACTCAAACAAGATGTTGGAAAGAGGGCCTGGTCCTCAGAGGCTTCGCAGAATGGAAAGCTGCAGGAGACCTGAGCACAGGAAGGGTTACTCTGCTCTCCGTCCTTTTCTCCTTCCTGCCTGGGCTGGGACGGGCAGGTAGGCCGCAGCACGGTGAGCACTGATGCCTAGGGCAGTCCCGCTGCTGTGCCCACAGACACCACCTGGCCATCCGCCTCTCCCCAGGCTCTTGGTGGCACACAGGAGGCAGCACATGCCTGCAAGAGGGTCCAGAGCCATGGGCAACAGAACTGCAATGTGTGGCTGGTGCCGGGGGAGATGACGCTCAGATGATGGTGGGTTGCTCCGTTGGTGGAGCCTGGGCAGGGACTGGCCCGGACCAAACAGATGCTTCCCTGGGATGACTCGAGAGCAGTTTGTAGGTCTGTACGTAGATTTTCCATTGGGTGTGGATTGTACAGACAGGCGGAATACAAAGCAGTCTGGAGATTAGTATTACTGATTGCAATGCTTGGATATCGTACGGCAAAACTGACAACCGGGGACTGAAATGGTATAAATGCGACAATTTCTAACACTACAAAAATAAAATGCTGTATGCTTAAGGACTGATGAATGTCTGATGTAAGCTGAGAACAGAAGAGTGTGTTAGTTGATCAAAGGAATTACTGTTCCCTGCCAATATACTGGTGTTCTGAAAGGCCAAATGCAGTCCTAGGTTGAATGAGGCAATCTGTCCCTTGAGGAGAAGGGAGCATATGTGGCCTTGTCTGGGGCCTTCGTGAATGCTCTGCGCAATGCCAAGCATCCACCTGACTGGCATAGAGGTGCAGAGAAAAGCTTCGGGGAGGATGGGAGCGAGGGAGAATCTCTGCATGGGGACTGGAAGTGTGGCTTGTTTAATCTAGCAAAACAAAGGCTGAGAGGAGATATGAATGCTCTGTGTAAGTGCATCAGAGGAGTAAACACCAGAGAGGGAGAAGAGCAATTTAAACTAAAAGACAACATTGGCACAAGAGGAGATGAGTGTAAACAGCCCATGAATAAACCTAGTCCTAGCAAATTAGGTATCTAAGCAGAAGACCGGTAAGATTATAGATATCCATGCAAGGGTAGGGCAAATAACTATTTTTAAGATGGAATTTGGCTAGTTATATGGGAATTAAACAATGTGCTTATCTGCGGTAAGCTGTGGCACCTGTGGCACCTCCACTACCTTTCTTGTCAGTGGAGGACTGAATACGATTATCCCATGCACGTTATGTGCACGTTGGGGAAGATCAGGCTGAAAAAAAGCAGTCTCCACATTGGGTGTATCTATGGTCAGAAGCATCATCCGTGTCGCTTGTGCGCATCACAGTAATTTCTGCCAATCATTTCTTCACAATTAAAAAAAAATCCAAAGGAAATGACCAACCCCTCAAAACAATGAACTGAAAGTAAAACTTGTGGTTATCTATCAGCTATGATATGGTCCTAATTAATGAGAGCAGGCTGTTTTCTCAAAGCATGGGTCTGCTTGAAAGTTTGGAAATGCTGTGATGCAGGTGTTAACAGCTCTAACTCCAAGACCGAAATTGTTATGTGTGCACAGTGAAAATTTCCCAGCCAACCTTAACTGCTGCTGATGTTTCACCACCCAGAGCCAGTGACAGGCCTGATCTCAAGCAACATACATCTTCACCGCATCAGTGGCTCTGGAAATTGAGAAGTGATCTGTGTGTGGTCTACCTCTCTCTTGTTTGATAGACTGATTTTTTTGTACCTCACTGTAGCATTTAAACTCAAGTCTGTATGCCTCAAAGCAGCAGAACTACTTTAAAAGTAGTTTGCAGTGAAGAAAATTCCATTGTTCACTAGAAGAAACCGTATCTTGGATTCCATTGACCAGAATAAAATATGTAAGGTTTTGATACATGCTGTACATTTCAGTAGATAACTGAAGTATGGATTGAGGTGATGTTTATGCCAAGAAAAGATCTTTGTCTACACAACATTCATATACTGCAGATTTCAGATTTGAACAGCTGCAGACAGATAATACCTTACATTTCTTTTCTAAACCTTCTTGCTAACAAGCCCTTTTCCAAGTGTTGTGGCCTAGGAATGAAGATAGAAGGTTGTAAGGAGGTGGAATAGAGTCGTATTTCTTCGAAGCTGTTCAAAACTTCCAGTTCTTTGGCTTTCCAGTTGGGGGCTAAATGGCTGAGCTGTGGATTTGCAGCCTTTTGCTGTCCAGATTTGCCAAACTGAAGGATTTTTGCTTTGATTAACAGGGTAATTAAAGCTGTCTTGTAAGCATAAGCTTCACTGAGCTTTGCAAGTACTCATTTCTTGCGTTGACCTCAGAGCCTTGCCACCGTCCTTAATGCTGTGCAGAGCAGGCCCAGGGTGTCTGTTTAAAGACCTCCCGTACACTTAGCCGGGGCCTCTTGCTGCCCTGCGTCAAGCTCCCCTTTGGCAGTGGTGCACTTTCATGGCTCCTGGGGTTTTTTCCAGGTTGCTGTCAGTCAGCTTAAAAAATTCACACTAAGGTCATTAATGCAGTGAAGTCTTGTGAGTCGCAAGGGCCAGGGTCAGGAAGTCACGAGCCTCTGTGCCACCGGGGACAGAGCAGAGGACACTGGCTGCATTACAATGGGGCTGCACGGACGCCGCTCCCACTCCGCGACTGATGCCAGCCCCTTGTCTTTGTCCCCCGTTCCCTTTGCTCCCCCTTTCACAGTGGAAAGCAGTCCCGCCTGGTGAGTCTAACTTGTAATAAAGTCTTCGTAGTGAAGCTGCTGACTTCAGAGAAAAACTGAACTCCTCATCAATCATGTTGCCTATACAGTGTCTCTCAGTATGCAAATATTCTGCTGGCAGCATCTGCTGTCGCTCTTGAGTCTTTTTGCAAAGTGCCCATTTGTTAGCTCCCACCCATACTCTAAACTTGAGAGAATTCAGTCTCGCGTCAGGCACCCGTTCTGAGTTTCCAAGCTGAGTGAATTACGCAACTCTTAAATAACAAGCTGATGGCTGTGCCCCTTGAGCAGGGACGGTGTGGGGCAGGAGGTGGTGTGCTTCCCTAGCAAAGCAGGCTTTGACATTATCTGGGGGATCTCCCAGAAATCCAAGTAGGTGACAGAACAGCAGCTTGGTCAGCCTAAATCAATAGTAAATGAACTCTGATTCTGTTTTTGCAGCTCCTGCAGTGTAATTAAAGATGGCATGGAGATGCTTACCATACACGAACCTGAAAGTTTGCTGCCTGTATTGAGATGTTAAAGTGGTGGACACCACCTGACGTTTGTCGGGATGTGTGACATTACTGCTGTCCTGACCACTCAGAGAAAGGACTGTCTCGGTGTCTTGTGGTGCTTTCTGTGAAATCAGGTTCAGTCTTTCTAGCCCAATTTTAGTATTTCCAGACCTAACCGCTGCTTTTCCATCTCCAGCTGTTTATGGATGGAAAGTCTGGTGTTCCAGAATCCGTCATCTCAGTAGAAGTTCCTTCCCAGATGACCTCCGTCTCCCCCAGGCCCCTCACTAGGTGCGTGCAGAGGAGGCAGGTGAGGGCAGAGGTGAGCAGCCCTTGGTGCTGTGTGGGGCTGTAGGGCAGCTTCCTGGCTTATTCGGCCCGAATACCTGGGAGGGCTCCTCCGTGCCCGCCAGCTCCGTCTCGGTGCGCTGGCTCCTGGGAAGCTGTGGTATGTATAACCCAACCGTCATCAGGGCTTGCCGTAAGAATAAATTTGCAAGCAGGCCGTTCTTGGCTCTTGCTGTAGCAGCCTCTGAAAAGAGCCCTTCTTCTGTCTTTCCTCCACCTCCCTTTCAGAGACATGACCAATGTTTTCCACAAATGGAGAAGTTTGCAGTTCCCCACACATCGCGGTTCCTGCCAGAAATTTTGTTTTGGTTGCCACAGCAACAGCTTAACGAGTGTTTAAAGCCCCTGCCACTGGCCGTGCCTCTGCCCTGTTTGTTCTGCCTGCGCATTTCCCCAGCGCCGCACGGGGCTGCAGAGGCAGTGACGGAGAGCTCTAATAACCCCGGTAATGGATCCAATTATGGCCGTTAGTGCTTCTGTTGAGAATACATGAATAAGTAAATTTGTGCATAAGGATGAAAGAGTGTGTTTTTAAAGCTGCCCGAGCAGTCTCAGGGAACGGTGGCCATGTCACTGTCACCAAGCCCTGGCAGAGGATGGCAGCTGAGGGCTCAGCAGGGCTCAGCTCCCCTCCAAACCACGCAGGCTCCCTGCGAGTTGTTACGTGGTCAGAAGCGCTAGCAGATCTTCGCAGGAAATGTTCTACTCTTTGAGTGCTCTTCCCTCAGTGCAGAATGATCCTTGTGTCCTCTTCATACCCCAGAAAATCTGTCGCTTCCTATTACTTTCTGGATCTTCCTTCACTATCGACTGCTGGCACAGACTCCCATCCTCAGCCGTGCTGCAGGTGGCTGCCCTGCCCTCGCCCGTGGTGACACATCTTGTGGTCTCTTCGTCATCCTGTGGTTGGTCAGACAGGAAAGGTGCCCTCTCTTCCTCTCGACAATTTCCTTCCTTGTCTGCCTCTTCCTGGCTGGTGCTGCAGTGCAGGGGAGTAAACATCTTTTGGGCAGCATACGGCAGGTTGAGGTAGGGGGGGCCTGAGTGCCAGGAGGAGAGGGAAATGATCATGTCAGTAAATTGTCGTCTTCTTCAGCTCCTAGAGAGCAATATCAACACTAAGTAGGACTGTTTGGCACTCGAATCATCGTTAGTTGACTGTTGATGTAGCAGCCACAGAAAAGAGGGCTGTAGGAGGATGTAAAGTGGACGGTGAGCTCGTTGCACCCACAGGCACCAGCTCCTAAGGATGTGGATCGTCACCCAGGAGTCCTTACACTTGTTCTAGCCCGTGTTTCCCTGCCTGTGTCATTGTCCATCCCAGAGCTCCACAGCTGTACGGCTGCCCTGCCTGGGCTTATTTCTCTGTTGCTCTCAGACTGAGTCTGTACAGACTGGGACAGACTGGCTGCCAACGACCGTGGTGGTAATTCCCCACCTCCCCACCTCTGTGCTTTATGGGGTGAGGGCTGGTGAACATCCAGAACGTTATGTCCTGTAAGGTACCTAGGGGCCCTTGTGAGCTGCAAGAGCCAGCCTGCTGGTCTTTCATTCGCATTCAGAGGGCACGAAAGGGCTGTGAAATGGAAGAAGCATTAACTTTTTCAGAATCAAAACTATTTTCTGATGAGTTGTTGGAGGGCTGCTTTACAAATCAGCCTGTGAGGGGTAGGCTGGGACAGGCTAACAATGTGTCTGTTATTGGCCATAGATGTCCTCTTAAAACCTGAGATTCATTTCTGCACACCGGGCTCTGGTTCTATATAGCTTTTCCTTTTGAGGTTTCGTTTTCCTGCCCCACAGGGATTTTTGCAGTATTAACTTGCTCTTGTTAACTGCTGGGAATCTGAAATGCTAGGGTAGGAATTGCAGCTTGGAAGAGGTCCCTGAGGACAGTTTCCAGGGAGTGAGCCTGTTTTATATATAGATCCACACACACGATCCAGGTCCCAAGAAAAGTCTGGATGGAGTACTCTGCAAAGTAAGATGTTCTTTGCCATCTCCTGGACCTCAGGAGAGGCTGAGAAAGGATTGAAACCAGATGTGCCCAGCCCATGGCCCACAGGCCACATGCAGCCCTGGACAGCGAGTGATGCGGCCCCACGGGACCTTTAACATTATTGTGTGATTCTTAGCGATATTTTTCTTGAGTCGATAGCGCGTAGCTCCAGCGTGGGCTGTGTAGGTGACAGTGGTACACTGTGGAGGGGAGGGCACAGGGCAGTGCGAACTCTGCCTCCTGCACCCAGCACACGCACACAGTCACCCCGAACCCCACGTGCATTGCACGTTACGTGCGCTTGTGCCGCCTGGAGAGCAGAACGCAGTGATTGCCCATAGCAACATTTCAGCCTGCCTACAGGTGTGTGTGCCTGTGACAGTATGTGGTTTTTGTTATTGAGCAGACATGTAAGCTTTCTTATTTGATTATTAAAGTTGGGCTTATGTTGTTTTGTAAAATAATGTAGTAAGTTCGTAAGTTAACATGTTCACTAGTTTCACAAAACCAAGGCCAAATATCCCACTAGTCTGAAGTCTTCCTTGCTCTCTCTTTCTTTACGTTTTAATAAAAAATGTATTTAAAAAAGTTTTGTTACTTATATACATTAACTGTATTATGTATGAGAGCTGTTCTGAAAGAAACGCCTCCTATTTTATGATGTTGGCCCATGATGTCAGAGGCAGATGTTGGTGGAATGGCAGCACAGGTTGAACCTTCCCACCACTATCCCGTTCCATGTTGTTGCTGTGTGACAGATGGCAGCAGAGGGGCAGCCTGACCAAATGGTGTCTGACATTGGAGTGCGGATGGAGCAAATGGGTGGAATTTAATTCCTCCATGTGGAAAAAATGACACCCATTGACATCCATTGATGCTTGCTGAGTGTTCATGAAGACCAAGCAGTGGCTGTGAGCACAGTGAGGCGGCGGTGTTGCGTTTCAGCAGTGGTGACAGTGGGGCACCTCCGCTGGTGCTGAGTTTTGCAAGCACAGCATGCATTCTCTTGTTCATCACTGGTAAAAATGCAGAGTTAATGGTGGTGACTGTGTTAAAAAATAATGTTTTGTAGCTGAGAATTTGCTCTATCAAATAGTGATGTTGTGCTCTTTGTAGCTGTTGTAGTTTCCATGGAAATAAACAGGAGGCATTACTTTCAGAGCAACCTACAGATCTTATATGTGGTCCAAGACAATTCCCCTTTGCTCAGTGCAGCCCAGGCAAGCCAAAAGGTTGGACACCCATAAGCTAAAGGAAGGCTCATCTCCTCCAGGAAGAAGCAGCTCTTTTTTCCCCCTCACCTGGCCTCACCTAGCTCTATCGCAGGAGAGCCCATTTCTGTTATGAATCATTAATCTGAGTTTCTAATAGCAGCAAAAGACTCTGATCTTGGTGGACGGAGAAGTTAACAACCAGTTTGCTGGAGCCCTAACGGATGATCACTTAGCCTTGGTTATTAACTGCAGGCAAGGACCAGTTTCTGGGAGATAATTGGGGTCATAAACAATAGCTGTGTAATGGAGAGGGTGCCCTAGGAAGAGGACTAAACATATTCAGCTGCAAAAAAACTTACCGCCTTTGGCTGACATCCAGGTGCTGCCATCAGCCAGCTAGAGTTCAGACAGCCAAGTTGTTGCTGGAGGGGAAGAGAGGCCTTTAGTGCTCAGCAGACAGCGTCTGTCTGTGCTTGGGATGGCCCCTAGCTGGAAAGATGCTTGTGTGCGGCCTCAGGAGGCTTGATAAAAACTCATTAAGCAGAAATCTGGAAGGTGCAGGTTAGAGGCCGCATGTCTGTTCCTCCCTTTCAGAAGCAGGGCTCAGCATTTAGGAACGGTGTGTTCTGTATCCTGGGCTAGGGTTGTGGTGTCAGCTGCGTTTTCCAAACTGAAGGTATTTGCGGCCTGAATTAGCCCCGTAAGGTTGTTCTGGCTGAGCAGTGAACAGGACTGCACGTGTCCTGCTGCAGGAGCTTTTCTTGAGCAGACGCGTGCTCGTGCACAGCAGGTAGGAAAGGTGTGTGCGGGGTCTCCTACGCCATCGGGGCTCTGCTGTGGCGTTATTGGAGAATGACGATTTCTCTGCCTGCCAGGCAAGAACACAGAGTTGTTAAGAAACTCCAGGCAGTTGCTAAGAAAAGAATCCAGAATAGCTTCATTAAGAGCTAAAAGGACACTTAAATAGAAAGGATTTTTTTTTTTTTTAATTTCTAAAATCCAGTTTCTGATTCCTGAGCCCATTAAGAATCCCTGCTGAGCACACAATGTGCACAGGGGCTCTCCAAGCCATGACAAGATGTTTTGTTCCAGTGGAGGGCCTGTTGGGACTGGATGATAACTTGATGGGATTTCAGATGCAACATCAGCCTCTGATTAGATTCATGTCACTCCAGTTGTTCCCCGTAGGCATCTGATTGGAAACAAAGGGAGGAAAATAAAGGTGCAAATGAGTTTCTGTAATGATTGCTCTAGCCGAGCTAGAGTGTGGCACGTTGAGATCTGGAGTTTCTGAAGGTTGTATCCTGTTCTGAGGAAGAGAGTAGCATGGGGCTGCATGAGGACCACAAGCTGAGCTGGGCACCCTGATGTGAAAGCTGGGACAGCACCTGACCAGCTCCTGCAGCTCTGTGCTGCGGTACTTGGAACAGTCTTGGAATAGTCTCTCATTTGTAAGGAGTCAACTGTCCTGCCTTGTTGCTTTGCATGTGTGCAGATCTGCAGGAAAAAAAAAAAAAAAAGGGGGGGGGGGGGGGGGGAATCTGTGGAGAAAGAGTAATATTGTACTTCATTTTCTTCTGGTCGCTGGGATGGTAACTGGGTTCGCAGGCTGAGCAGACATCCTTGAGATAAGGTCCTGCTGAGTCTGGTGGGAGGCTGGTTGACTTCCCACGTCCCAGTGCCACAGAGATGTGCTGAAGACTAGAAACGGCTCAGAAGCTGCAGGCACGGAGCAGTGGAGGGAATCAGCCCTCAGCCTGCACGTGTTGTGGTTCTGGCACTCTGTGGTCCACCAGCCTTCTCCAGGCAGTTCAGGAGATACCCACCCCAAGTTGGAGTCACGACTGGTCCAGAAGAAATCTGAAGGATATCAGGGGCTCCTCCTGTTTAGATGAAGCCGAGCCTGCTTATCACTGCTTTGCAGTGGAGGGCAGCAAGCCTGGACAAACCTCCAAAATGAGACAGAGTGTAAGTGTGGGCTGGTGGCTGCACTGGGGAGGAGAGTGGAAGTCTCTGCTATTCCAGATACTCTTCACAATATGAAGCACTGATCTCAGAGGGAGGCCTAGATGTCCCAGCATCTCTGAGAGCATCAAAGAAAATTCCACCTTACCTGCAGCTCATGCCACAGCACCAGGCAGAGCCAATTGTGAAGCCAAGCACGCTGGGGCCCTGCTGTGCCGTATTGAGATCTGCCCTGAGAAGTGCAAGAGCATGAATATGGAAGGTGAAGGGAGCTGCCACACTCATGGCTTCATGTTCCTGAGCAGCAGCTCGTTGTCTGTGCAGCACAAAGGAGGAGGTTTGGTGTCTCCTTGGACAGTGTTAGTGCTACCATTAATTTATGCATTCGGGGCTGAGGTTTCCAGGTGACAGGCTTGCTAGGAGCGCAACAGTGGGAGGACTGCTTGTCACACGTAGAAGTGACAGAGGTGAAGGGACATGCAAGAGGTCTGGACATGGTGCTGGGGTGTGATTTTTGCACTGGAATAGCTTTAATGGTCTGACACCCGACTTGGTGCTGTCCTTCCCCGTTCTGCCTGCTCATCTCTTTGCTCCCAGCAGCAGCGTACCTGCCCACTCACAAATGCTGCACTCTCCCCCTGACAGCTGAGCTGGGAAACAAGTTTTTGAGGCTCTGCCATCGAACACCTACCACCAGTAGAATAACGTGCCCGTCACTGGCACGCTGATGCGTGAGCAGACAAACACATCCAAGCCTCCCTGGTGGACCCCCAGCTCTGCTGTTTGTGGAGGAGACAGCTTTTAGCTTAGCTGTCTGATTATCCTTTGGATGGAGAGAAAGACTCGTGGATAGCCACTGGGGTGAACGGGTCATTTCTCTGAGTTAGAAATCTTCACTCAGACCTTAGGTCAGTTAAAATTTGTGGCTTTTCTTTTTGAGCCTCTATCCATTTTTACTTCAGCTCCTCCATGTGCCTTGAGGGGGGAAGCAGGCACATAATCAAAATAAATGGCCAATTTCTGGGTTTATCTGGTGCCAGCCGTTCTGCTGGAAAACATCGACATCCATTGCTCAGCTGCCCCAGGAGTGGGAAGAGGAAATGCCTGAACCTGTGTCCTCCCATTAGCAAGGCAGGATCCATTCCTAAATTTTCTGAGAGTATTTTTGGACAAATTCTTTGATATCTCATCTGCAAAGTGTTTGAGTGAGAATCATTTGTTTCCATAAGGTAGACAGATTAAGCCTTTAATAGTGAGGTGGAAGAGCACGCAAAATACACACGGCAGCTGAAGGATGAGCAGAGCAGCCTTTTGATGGCTGATCTTGCCAGCTTAGAGCCCCTTCCTGCCAGCTAGATGTGCCTGTTTTCCATGCCCGTTCCCAAACTGCTGCTGGAACCACACCTGGGCACCTTTTGATAAATTGTGAGTTAGCAGCGTCGTCATGGGAAGGGCTTCTAGCCTGACAGGACAGGGGAGGCTTAACCAAGTCTGCCTTTGTGTAAAATCCACCGGGTAGCACTAGAGCATGGAAGAAACCCCTCCCTTACGTAAGCTTGGATTATGCTATTTACTCTCCATTGTTTGTAAGGGCCTCGTGGAACCGTGAAAATGACCTTTATTTCTCTCCGGATTTTGTCCTTTTTCGTTTAACAAATATTGATTTTTTTTTCTCTCCGGTGTCTTCATCAGAGCTGAATTAACAAGGCTGTTTAACAAGAGCCTGTGATTCATTTGGGGTCTTTTTGTGCCAGGTGCTATCAGAAGCAGCTGAAAGCAGCTCAGTGAAGAATGTGCAATCACTGTTAGAGAGCTGACAGGGTGGGCGTTGTGCCCTGACGAGCTGAGCTAGCATGGGTCAAAGAGCAGGCTTTAAAAGATGGTCTCTTCAGCCTAGACACAAATACTGGGAAGGGTTGTTTTTAAGGAAAGTACTATTTTGTGTGAAAGCTCTCCTCCCCAAGCTCTTAAAACTTGAGGCCACTGAAAAATCATCAATCTGCTGCACGGTTCCATTTCCACCCACAGATCCCTGAGTGAGATCAAGAGCCCCCTGTGCTTGGCCATATTCACAGCAAGAGGTGATCCTGTCCTTATGGTCCGAATTCAGTGTCACGGTGATGAGACTCCAGCAGGACAACGAGTAGCAGGAGCCAGTGGCACAGCTTTGTGTGCTTTCTTGCCAAGCAAGCCTCTTGGCCGCATCAAGAGCTCGTAGGCAGGGCAGAGAGTGGAAATGGAAGGTAGGCAGGGACATGAAGTTCAAACAAAGTCTGATGGCCACTTTTGATGCTTTTAACACAATGGAGAGGGGAAGCAAAGCCCAGCTGACAGCTGTCCCTTGCTGTTGGTGCTTGCCATAACACACCGTTCTGGTTTCTCATGCCGGACCTGGAGGTTTGCATGGCAGGGAGAAGGCAGCTGCCACGCACAGTTGGCAAGCTGAGATCTCATGCCTTTTGGGATCATCTCTCCTCACTGTCAATGACCTTGAGACATCCTGTAGGTTTCTTAGTGACCTGTATGGCCAGTAGCAAATGCCTGGCCTTTGTCTATATTCCACAATGAGAAAAACAGATGTTGCAATGGAGGTGGAAATGCTGTATCTGGATTCATTCTTCCTGTGTGGGCAGTGCCACTTGTTGCTTTGCTCTGGGACTCTCTTGTGGGCTCATCTTTCTTACAACCTGTGCCCTGTGGTCAGAGATGACATTTGTTTCAGATGAGACAAGGGTCTCATTAAGCTAGCCGTTGAACAAGCTTAAAAAATGGAGCGTCCTCTTCCTTAAGCACTTATGATCTATGAGGACTTTGTCCCAGTGTGCACTTTTTTCTCTCTCAGATTAGAGGTTAAGCATGCCAGTGGGAGCAGGGAGATTGTCCCTAAGAAGCACCCTGAGACCAATCAATTAGTGCTCATTATTTCCCCTCTGCAGAGGGAGGACTCACCTTCTGTGCCTCCGCAGAGGTGGGGCTGGCTGCTGCCTCCTGGCTGCCAGGCGGGATCCCCGGCAGCTGCTACAGAGGGGAAGCAGAGGGGAGGTGTTCATTGCCCAGCAGGTCAGTGGCAATGCTGGGAGCAGAACTGGGTCTGCAGGCTCCTGCAGGATGCACATCCCTTCTAGCAGACAGCATTGCCTGTTCTCACGTGCGTTTTTCTAGTGCGGATGGACCATTTTCCCTGGGCTGTGGGCCGTCCTGGTCTTCAGCAGCATTAGAGACCACACCTTGTCTGCGCCACCAGCACTACTGAGGTCCTGTAAACTTGCAGAGGAAATGAGGACTGGAACATCAGAAGAGTCCCACGGAATCCTGGCTGGAAGGTGACTACAGCCGTTCCTTACAGACTGTTGCAACTACATAACAGATTTTTCTGGATCATGAGAAGAGTTCTCTTTGGCAGAAGGGCAAAGCAAAGGGACTGCAAATATTTTTCAAGAACGAGACACTTCTCACAGCACGTCTTGGCTCTGGTATTGAAAGCACTTGCAAAGTGAGAGAGCAAGTTTATATTCCTCCTCCAATTAGTGTCTGTTCCTACAAAGTGAAATAGAAAGAGAGGAAATGGCATTCAGCTGCTGTTGGGGCTGCAGAGCAGGTGTGTGTGGGGCTGGGGGGTGTCCTTGGGCAGACTCAGGGCTGGCTTAGTGCTTCGGCCACTGGGTTATTAGCTGCTGTGAGGCCAAGCCCCTGAGTTCCCTTTTCAGTGGGAGTTTCAACAATACCACCACATCTTTACAAATAGTTTCTGTTTTGGTGACGTGATGTTTCCCAACAAAACGGGAGCTAGTCAGATTCCCAGCCAACTCAAGGCACGGTACAGAGCCTCACACTTCCAGAGTTGGAGTTTAGACTGCTTCTCCCCGAAGGCTCAGCTGAGGAAAACAAGCCACTCCGTATCACTGTTCATTTACCCTACTGAACCCTCTCTCCGTGCTTGAAGGAAGATGTTTCAGCAGTTAATAATGCTCCTGAGGCATGTGCAAGGAACAATTAAAGCTCATTGTGCCAGTGAGGAGCCCTGAGGTGAGCCGGGCTTTGGAGACAGCTGCCCCCGTTTTGCTGTGTGCAGCAGGATCATAGGCGGTCCTGTAGCGGAGAGAGGCAAATATGTCTTGCTGATTGCAGACTCTGGGAATTAGCATTTAAAACTCAAGGGGTAAACTCAATGTGGCATTTCTAGGCTTTTTGCTGGTGGCAACCGCCCTGGTTTGTGGCGGTCAGTGCCTGGGCAAGCGGGGCTGGGGGGGCACAGCTGCTGAGCCCGTGCAGCCATTTCCAACCAGCTGCAGCACGGGATGGATGGCAGGACAGAAACTCGTGCGTGAGCACTTCGTAGTGCTCCCTTTAAGGCTTTGCCTTTGACACAGCCAGATCTAGATCTTTGATCCTAAAATACCAGGAAGGGCACAAATAGCAGTTCCTTCATCTCAGGCATTAATGCTTTTTACAGCTGTGTCCGGCAAGAGTCGGCTCAGTCTTCTGCAGCTGCATGCAGGAGGCTTGGAAGAAGGCAGAGCTGGCCCTTCCCCGGAGATGGGTCCCCCTCAGAGGCGTACAGCGAGATTTCATTTATGCCCAGCCCTCAGAGCGGTCTCTTCCTGCTTCAGCAGCTCATGCAGCAAAAGAAGTGCCTCTCCCAGGCTGGAAATCTTAGCTACAGAATCAACAGCTCCACAACAGGTTGGTGTGCCTGGGAGGGGGCAAGTGATTTTCTTGCCTTTCTGACTTGTGTGTACACTGGAAACCTCTCCAGAGATAAACTGGAAGTTGTCGTTGGCATCTCAACTGAGAATGTCAACAGGAATCTGTCAGCACCAGTCATGATGATACAAACACGGTTTCCTGTTGAAAGCACTGCACCAACTGTACCTAATTAACCTTCATGACAGCCCCGCAATATGAGGAAATAGGGATCATTAACTTCAGCATCGCTTTACAGAAGGGGAAGAGAAGCAGCAATGCCAGCCCCATGCGTTTCAAATTGAGGTAGGCTCAGAAAATCACAAGGTTAAAAATAACAATAATCCATTTGGGATTCTCAGAGCTTTAAGAGTGCATTTCAACCAAACTCGCAGGTTTTTCTCCAAGAAACGTCAGGACTGGAAACTTCTCCCATACACTTCTGTGTGACTCAACAACCAAGGCTTTTAGAAAATCACGCGTTCTCAATTGCAGTGGTGCTGAGGCATTAAGGGAGAGAATGATTTACTCAGAGTTGCTTAAAATTCAGTGGCAGAGCTGAGGCTGGGCTGTGTGAGTCACTGACCCCCCTACCCTTTGCTTGTTCCTCCGGACCAGACGTTTCTCTAGGTAGGGGAACCTGCCTCAGCGCACCAGCTGCCATCGCAGGGGTCACGTAATGGCTGCCAGAGGCATAATTCAGGAAGAAGGTGGGACCTCACCCTGTCTCACCTCTGCAGAGGGACAGATTGATGCCAGGTACTGTTTATGTTTTGGTCTTTGAGCCAGCCTGGCTTCTTTGCCTGGGGCTCTGCTGGGACAAAAGTGTCCTGCGGACAGAAAGCCACACCTGCTGCTCCCTCACCTTGCCTTCCTGACCTGAGGCTGTTTCTGTAAGTCAGTGAGAGAGAACAACTTGTACTAATCCTTTTTAAAGTAAGGAGTTCTCCCTGCCTGTTGTATCACCTGCTGGCAGGGGCGGAGGGCCTGTGCCGCTGCCCCAGCCCCTGTGCAGCACAACCTGCAGCTTTGTCTCACCAACTAGCACAAAGCCTCCACGGCAGCTTTGAGAACTGTATCTGTGACTCCTGACAAACCGATCCCACTTGTGCCCTGAGTCACAGATGCGATTGGGACCCAACGAGGAAGCACAGCTTTGTCTGGAGCCCAGACCTGCAGCCTAGAAGCAGGGCGTTGTGCGGGGTACCAGCCTTGGCGTTTGTACAGCACTGTGCTTTACTCATCTCTTCTCCTCCTTCCTCTGTTCTGAGCTGACATGGGGCGAGGCGAAGCTGAAGGGACCCTTGTAAAGGCCAGGTCATTGATGGAAAAGAAAAAGGGCCTGACAGATGGCGAAGAGCTTTTATGAGCAGCATGGGCTGCGGCGGGCTCCAGGGAACAGAGTTGTTCCCGTGCTCTGGCTGTGTGTCTGTCTCTCTGATTATTTTGTGTATTTCATCTCCGCTGCCTGTCTCGCCCTTAATCTGGGCTCCTCTGTGCCAACAAAATGCTTAGCTCACTCCATTGTCTGAGAGACTAATTTGGACTGTAAATCCGATGCTTATCTTACATGACAGCTTACTATGGGGTTTATTGCAGTCCTGAAGACAGACTAACCAGGGACAGCTACAGAGCCTTCGCCACAGCCCCTGGAGAATAGAACAAATACGACTTGTTCCAGCCCGCTGCCAGGATAGGACGTGTCCCCTCATGGTTGGGATCGCAAGGGATTTCTCTTTTTCTTTTCAAATATATTCAAATCAGAGGGGTTTTTTTTCTATTTTATTATTGATTTTTTTTTTAATTGTATTAATAATTTATTTTTTGGCGGTCCAGCTTCTGTTCAGAGTTGGAGCCTCAGGGATGCTCCTGGCGCAGCCTCCCACCCTCGCAGGGCCAGGTCCCCCATCGCTCCTCCCTGCTGCCTGTGGAGCTTGAGGACCATGGGAGTGGCTGCAGAGCAGGTGCAGGCAGCATGTAAGCACTGATGCTCCAGGATGCTGCAGCTTTGTTAACTCTGCCTAGCTCAATCAGAAAGAACCTTTGTCCTTGTCTCTCTTCATTAATATTTCCTGACACTTTCTCCAATATGTTTTAGCTCTTTGCTGGCAGAGTAGCATCCCCCCTCAATCTCGTCTGCAGTTGCCTCCTCCCCCCAGTCCCTGGGCTGTCCACCTGCAGGCAAACACACAGCGTCTGAGTGATTTTCGCAGTGATGTTGGTCGGTTAGCTGGGCAGCTCCGATGGCCCCAGAAATGCATAGAGAGGTCTAAAACCTCAGATAGAGAGGTTCCAGGTAGCCTCAGATGTAGGTTTAGCTGAGGAGAGCCAGGGAGATTACTGCTGCATTGATACAGCTCTTGGTTCTGCAGCTGAGCACGCTGTTTAATGCCCAGAGCTTCTGCATTGCAGTCCTCTGAGGGACACGCAGGATCCTGCTTCCGTGGGCAGGGAAGCAGGAACACAGGGCCTGTGTGATTCCAGCCACCCAGGATGGCATGCCCATCCTTCTTCTGGGTGCCCTCCGTCCCCTGACCATGGTCTGAGGACAAGAGTTGCTTTACTGGCTGCGTGCAGTGGCTGGGGGCTGGGGGCTGATGTGGAAGTGGAGCCAAAAGGTCTCAGCAGCAATGAGGGAAAGAGAAAAAGCACTTAGAAACTGCTGAGGAAAAGCCAAGCAACGTGTAGTATACAGGTAGAAAAGGAGCTGCTTGGGTTGAACGTCGACATTGGGTACAGAACGTCTGTACTGGCCTCTCTCCAGCTCTGTTTTGATGCCCAGATGATCAGACAAGTGTGTAATACAAGGCTCATTCCAGGTCCTCAGGGCTGGTGGACTCCGGGCTGTGCACAGGCAATCTTGGGACCTGCCCCGGGGACAGCTGCCCCACAGCTGGCAAAAGCTCAGGGGAAAACCTGTGGCTCTGAGCAACGACCCCAAATCTGCAGAGTTTTAGGACGCACAAATAACCAGGAAAGGATCATCACAGCGCCTAATTTAGGCTTGTGATCATGAAAATCTTCCTCAGAAGAAGCCCCCTGCTCTTCTCTTACTAGAGATGGAGCCAAATGAATGGAACTTCCTACCTTAAGCTCTGTGAAGTGCCTAAAAGTTAGCAATTTGAGTCTGGAGGCATCTCGAGGGGAGCAGCCCCTTCCTGCCGACGGCCTGCTGCGATCTGGGAGTCCCGCTGCGACCAGCTGCCCTCCAGCCCCAGTGCCCGCAGTGCGTGGCAGCTCCCAGCACAGGGCAAGGTCGGGTTGGCCAGCACCCCAGGGCAGGCAGTGCTTCCAAGGGTAAAGTCCCTGCCATGCTGCTGCTCTTTGCTGTCAGATTTCTGGTTTGTTTGTTTGGGCGAAAAAAAGAAAAAAGTGAAAAAAAAACTTGTTTTCTAGCAGTACTTAGAGACCCTACTGTGTTTGTGTCATGCAGACAATGGGAAGACGGTCTGGAAGACGGTCTGTGCTCCAACAAATTCACGGCATGGCTGGGCAGAAGCACGCTGAATAGCAGATGTGGTAAAGGCACGGGGAGAGACGAGCTACTAACAGCCAGGGGAAGGCGTTTGCTTAGAGCAAGGCTGACATCTCCATCAGGCAGGGCGTGCAGCATGCTGGGGCCCGCAGCTGGAGAAGCTGTTTGCCAGCCTTCAGCCCTCCCCAGGCCCTTGGAGCGCAGGAAATGCACTGCCTGGAACAAAACTGCCTCCAATCTGCATGGAAATGAGAGGGGGCGGAGGCATCCAGGGAGGGGTTCCAGGTAGAAATTTTCTGCTGCCTGGAACCTTATTAACAACCAAAGAAAGAGGCTGGCAGCGAGCAGATAAACATGGGGCTTTCTTCTGGAGGAGCAGGGAGCTTCAGAGAAAGGGCGTGGGGAGGAGCTGAGCGCATCCAGGAGGGGATCAGGTGTGCATTTAGCAGGGGCTGGAGCCCTCCTGCTGCGCTGGCACAGCACAGCCTCTCCTCCACCTCTGTGCTGAGCAGCCGGTGGGTTGCAGGGATGCTGCTGCCCTGCAGCTCCTGCCTCCCAGCTGCTGCTTGCTTTTTTCCCTGCCACAATCGCTTTGTTGTAGTTTTGCGATTATTAATAACTCATCTCGTGTACGGAACTGGCAGTGAATCAGAAGTCAGAGACTCCGAAATATCTCGTCCCACGAAAAGAGCAGCTCCTCCTGTGCTCCATCAGCTGACGCAGAGCGAGAGGGCTGTGCGGGGGCAGCAGGAGAGCTGCCAGGCCTGCGTCCCCCCGCAGCAGCACGGAGCCCTCTCCCAGGAGCTGGCGAGCTGTGAGCGCTGCGTCTGCGGGGCTGTGGGCAGGTGCGGCGGCAGCTTGGTGGGCACATCGTGCTGGCCTGGATCCAGCTGGCACAGGTGGACGGCAGTGACAGAGCATATCAACTTAAGCTTAACAGTCTTAACACTATTAAATACGGCGCTGCGATCTCTGGAGGGCTTGTACAACCTGAGGTGACGTCCGTGTCACTGTATCTTTACTGCGGTTTGCTATCTCGCTAGCTCAATTACAGCTCTGGCAGATAGGTGTGCGTTGCACCTCAGTCCCCCGTCTGACATTAGCACGGGCCTGCCTCCAAACAGATGCTTCGGAGGGCTCACAGCCACGCTGCCGTCAGCTGCCGCTGCCTGCAGCCCTGCGCTGCCAGGAGTCGCTGTGATTTAGGGTGTTAGTCAGTGTGCAGGGGAGGGGAGTCGCATCTCCCGCTGGTGGCATTTGCATTGAGTTGCAGCACTGAGGCCTGACGGTTTGGGGATACAACCAAGCCGCCCACCTTCTTTCCCTGTCCTGTGGGCAGTCCTGCTCCCACTCTGCGCCCTGCCAAAGCCCTCTCATGCTGTGCTGCGGGCCTGGGGCGGCCCTGGTTCCTCCCCCCGGCTTCAAGGGGCTGCCAGGCGCCGGGCATGGAGCAGCAGGCTGTGGTGGGGAGCTCTGGGGGGAAGGCCCTTAGCCCAGCTCCACTGACCGTCCCTCTGTCTCTCCCCGCAGATGCCAGCAAGGACCATCCGCAGCAGCAGGCGGGGGTGATCTGGAGAGTGACGGGCGGCCTGTTCAGCATCACCCGGGGAGCCGTGGGGGCCACGCTGGGAGGAGTCGCCTGGGTGGGCAGCAAGAGCCTGGAGCTCACCAAGACAGCCGTGACCAGCGTCCCCGCTGCCGGCGTTGGACTGGTGAAGGGCAGCGTGTCGGCCGTGACCGGCGGCGTCGGAGCCGTGGGCAGCGCGGTCGCTGGCAAAGTCCCTTTCACCGCAAAGAAGAAGGACAAGGCCGACTAATCCCCACCGCAGCTCCCTTCCGAAGATCAACCTGCCCATTCTCTCCCCCCACACAGCACCTCTTTGAGTTGGAACCAGCCGCTTCAGGGAGGGCACAGCTCCCGAGCAGACTCCGGCTGCAGCCTGCTCAGCACTGCCTGCCTGGCTCAGGGCTCCCAGAGCTGCTGTCTATGCCTTTCACTCCCATCACCTACTGGGAACCATCTCTACTCCGAGGCCCTTAAAGGCACAGTCGTCTCTGTTGTGTGGTTTCCTTCCTCCCTTCTTCCTCTTGTAAGCACAGAGGGGTGGAAGAGGCTGTCAAGCTCCGTCTGCCTGGAGCTGGGGGGACAAGGGGACGGGGGGGGAATTATGCCCGGCTTGAAGCATGGGTTGTGTAGTTGACTTCAGCTTCATCAGGGAAGACAGCCTTTGAAACACCCTTTCCCTCAGCCCTGGGAGGTGTGCTTGGGGGGGTCTGCCTGGGGGAGGATGGTCCCATTGTGTCCCCTTGATGCAAAGGAGAGATACTGTGAACAGGGGGAAGCCTCCCTCCTGCCCTGTACCTCTTACGTTTTCTCTGCGGGGCCCACCCCACAAGCTGCTCCCAATCACTCGCTCCCTGGCTGAATCGCACCCTTCACAGAAGGAACCCTCAAGCTCAGCAGGGCAGCTCCAGGGATGGTGCCACACAAGAGTTCCATGTGTCCCAGGCCATCAGCTTCTGCACAGGTTTCCTTGGTGGGAGGCAGGATGAAATCTGCTGTACATTCCCACTGGGGGAAAGAACCAACAGTGGCATCTGCCAGGCCTCTGTGATGTGACAGCGCAGGTAGTGATGCCCCACCAGTGAGAGGGGAGAGGTGCCCTGCCACAGAGACACAGCCCAGGCCCTCAGGTTTGACCCTTGAAGTCCCTGAAACATCCCTGTCTGCTGCAGGGACGTTCTGGCACTAGGCCACACTCTCACTCCACCGTCACTGGTAACCACGAGCAAGCGTGTTCCCAAATGCTGCCCGAGTTCTGCTCCAGGGAGGGAGGGGAGGCCGAGAGCCTTGCCCTCCTGTGACTCAGCAGCCTGGGAGCAGTGGCCTGGCTGGAAGTGGGATGCACTGCTTCGAGGAACACGTCCCCAAGAGGCTGAGCATGCTCCAGCAGCTGCAAGCCTGCACAGGGCAACAGCAGCTCCTCCTGCTGCTCTGAACGACCGTGTTGCACTAAATAGCCCACCCAAACTCTCAGTGCCGCAGAAACCCAGACACCTGCATCCATGTGGGAGTCATAGCCATCCGCAGCCTGGCCCGTGATGCTCAAGGGGTTGGTGGCACCGTGCAAACCCACACGCGCGCACACACTCACTCTCACACTCCAAGGTCCCCTGCAATTCTCGGGATGAGGAAAGCCACAGGTTCCAACATTAACTCTGCCTTCCCTGGCTTTGGCAGGTTGTTAGCCTAGGTCGTTAGCTGTTGGGTGCGTAGGCAAGTGAAGCAGTGTTTGTGCTGTGTTCGATAGCTGTGCGTCTGTGTTAGCATGTGTGTGCGTCTCAGTCCGCGGGCGTGCTTCCAGCCAGGTGAGCAGCACTGTGCCACTGCCGCGGGGACGTTTGCAGCGTCACCTCTGGCACTTCCGGCACGTAGGTTTTGTGCAGGGTCCTTGTCAAAACAATCATGGCTTAGAGGAGGATTTCCCCTCTGTCGCCCAGCCGCTTAGTTTACTGGAACCAAAGGAATGTGAACAACCCCCTTTCTCCTGTCTGTGCCGTCTGTTTACTTTCTGCCCTATCTCTGGATGTAAAGCCAGCTTTCTTGGTTTTAATTTCCTGTGCGGGGTCATTGCATTTCCTGGCTGCTCTGTTACGCCTAAGACTCAAACATCAGGGAATATTTAAGTACAAGTCGTCCCCTCCCCATCTTGGCCGAGTGTTCTTGGGCTTGTGAAGCAGTTTTGATTCTGACCTTTATTAAATCCACGTTTTGGGCCTGACGTAAGTCACAGTGTCCCTGTGCTGGTGTCAGTCTCTGCCCTTGCCCCTGGCTGGGCAGCGGCCCTGCTGTTTGCGGTGGGAAGAGATGGCTGATCTCCACGGTACGTCACCCTTGATAGCACGAGAGCGGTGTAACCTACATCTTTGTTTCTGAAGAGGAAACAGCGTTCGGTGTGAGTGTGCATTTCCTCTCTTTGTCTCTTTTGTTCTTGTGGAGGCCAGGCTGACCCAGATGCGTTGGTTCTGTCTCTGAAGGCAGCAGCTTCACAGAAAGATCAGGTCTTGTGTGTGCCTGCACTTTGCTGGGATGCTCGTGGCGGTTAGCAAGGCCAGAAGAAACCACCTCTGTTCTTCCTTTGTAGCGGGTGCCCTGCAAAGCAGGAGGGCAGTTTGCACTGCATGGATCTCTGCTCACCACTGTCCCTCAGTGCATCTCATTTCTCCTTCCAGATCACAGACTGCTTCTGAATCCACCTCTAGCCCCAAAGCTAAAAGCTGCTTGTGCATAACTAGCTGTGCTGCCACCGGCCCTCCCAGAGAGATTCCACTTCTTACCAGCTGGGACAGGAGACAGTCTTCTTCCTCACTGCTTCTCCAAGGCTTTAGGCAGGAGAAGATGTTCTGAAGGGGTTTCACTTCGCCAGCCACCTCCAGGCAGGTGATGGGAAGCTCGTCGTGCTCAGGTGACCTGTACCCCACACAGGCTCTTGCTGACTGTGCTTCTGGGGGAGGCAGTAGGGCCTGCCCAAGCTGTTGTCTGCAGGGATGGCCTGGAGAAGGGGAGGAGGGATGTGAGGGGAACTCCCAGCCTGAATCGCTGTTCTTTGAGCCCAGCTAACAGAGAGCTCATGCACCATAAATAGCAAAAAAGGGAAGACTAGCAGCTGGGGATAGAAGATTAGATCTACTCAAAAACCAGGGCCTCGGGCTGCTTAATGACCATTCAGGAATACATAAACATGCAGGGCTCAGAGGAAGGCCCCTGGAGGTATGGCTGTTGGCATGCTGGGCCTGCTCACTTGATCCAGGTGACCCAGCCCTGGGCTGCTCTTCTGGGCATTGTGCTAGAGCAGAAGGAAACCAGCATTGGCATCCACCGCTGTAGCCACAAAGGTGCCTCCTGACAGCACCGGTGGCATGACAGTGGGATCGGGATGGGAGGGGAGAGCTGCTGGGTGCTGATGGGTACCCCTGCTTTCCTCTTCCCCTACTACAGAGACTTCAGCCAGCCCAGAGCCCACCCGGGCCACAGGCAGCGCCCTTCTCCCACAGCCCCTTCATGGAAGAGGCTAAAAACTACATTTTGCATGGATCCCATTGGTACCAGGTGAGGAGAACTTGGTACAAGCAGAAGGGGGACAGCACAAAGGTGGATGGAGGGATGAAGGAAGTTTGTGCAAGGAAGATGAGGGCTATGATGGGGGGAGAGGAGGAGTAGGGAAGCAAGAAAGGGAGGAGCACAGAGGGGATTTGTTTCTTAGCAAACGCTCTGAATCAGAGGATGAACTCCCCTCTGAATCAGAGGGGAGTTTGCCCTAGGGAAGAATATGAGTTTTGGGGTGTGGTGTTGTTCTGCTCCTGGCTGGGGCCCTGCTTCCACAGCAGCAATGATTATGAGGTGTTTCCATGCCGCTGGACCAATGTGCCACGGTTCTGCACACAGCTCATGCCCCACCACAGCTGGCGTTCCCCTGCCCGAGGGGCAAACCCTGGCTGAGAGGGGAGCCCACGGGCGCTTCCTTTCCTCTCTTTCCTCATCCCAGTAGTGTTGGCCTTCTTTTTTCCCTCCTTTAGCTTTTTGTCTTGCCCCGGGATAGAGCTCTCGAAAGCTCCCCCAGAGACCTCCGTTAAACATCCGCGCTCATGTTGGCTGGGAGGACAGAGGGTGACTGCTCCCGCGGGTGCCCTGGCTGGGAGAGGAGTGCATGTCTTCCACCCCTCTCTGTCCGCTTGCGTTTGTGTCTGGAAAATCTTAACCCGCTCCTTCCCCTCCGGGTTCCCTTCTTGGCTCTTGTTCCTGTGGGTGGGTCGTTCCCATGTCTCCATTGCAAAGTCATCTTGGTAAAAATAACAGCGTGAGCATAGAGGTGGAGATGGACGGAGAGAGCTGCAGGGCTGCCGGGACAGACGCCGGGCCCGGCTCTGCTCCTCCGGGACCGAGGAGCCCTCTGCAAACCCAACACCATCGCTGCGGCCGTGTGGTCCTGTGCGCAGCACTGGGCTCCAGTGGACACTTTTGTTCTTTATCATTTCATTGTCTGTAATTGGTTTCCTACTGAATTTGTTTGCTTGGTTTGTTTTGCAGTGTGTTTCTGGGAATATTCTGCATCTCTGTATTTTAATTACAGTAAAATTTGAGGATAAAAATCTTTGTTGCGACATTTCTTCTTTCCAGTGGGGGAAAACAAGCGGAGGAAGCGCAGCTGAGTGAAGATGTTAGAGATTCCTTGGGAAATCAGATCTCTCCCCTAAGGGCTCTAAATGAGGCACCAAGCAGGGCTGAGGCTCAGTCCCCGCTTAAACTAGGACACAGCTTTCAGCCGTGATTCAAAAGCCATTTTGCTGCAAGCAGGTTTCTTGATTGGAATGGCAGGAGCAGCGTGGAAAAGACTTTCAAAATTGATTTCTTGTGTTGGTTTAAAGACCAGTGCACGTGAGGACTTTGGGGCCAGGGAAGGGCTAGCTGAGCCCCATAAGTGGGATCTCAGCAGACAAAGATGGAAGAGTTTGCCTCTACTGCTGCCATTCCTTCATGCAGGTTTGCACGGCCGCTTCTCCCAGCTGGGGGAGCGGAGCAGCCTCCTTCCCCCGCAGCAGCCTGCTGTTTGGACAGGTCAGGGGGCTTTGCTTTCCTCTGCGCAGCTGCGGGGGAGCCTCACGGAGCAGCCAGGCCCAAGCATTTGCTCACTGGCAGCAGCGTGGGTGCTGGGACAGGCACAGCTGGTCACCCAGCTGCCTCACCCACTGCACAGGTGCTGCCCATAGCAGAGCTGCCCCACGCTCCTGGGAACACGCAGCCCTCGAGCAGGGACAATGGCAGCAAAACAGAGAAGCCACCAAGCGCTGGGACTGCTGAGGAGGAAGGAGAGAGTTGGCAGCCCTGCAGCCTGTGTCCCTTTTACTGGGATAAGGCTAGGAGCCAACAGCTCAGCATTTGTTAAGTGCTGACAAAAGGATTAATTTAGTAGCTAATAATAGGGCAATCAAGCCATTTATTTGGTTGATGCTTCACTGGTGATGGAGAAGGAAGGAAAAAGTGCCTGGCATGGTGGGGCACTCGTTGGAGCTGTCCCCAGACCTGCCATGAGGCAATGGATGGGGCAGATGTCCATCCCAGAGCATATCCCCCAGTTCTGCTCACGGGGCTGGAGCCAGCCACGTCACCGTGCTCCAGGTGGTCAACAGAGGGTTGAGGAGAGGCCATCAGACTCCCCACCCCTGCCCACCATGTCCCCACCCCTGCCCAGCTCTAGCAGGTTTGCCAAGTTCAGCTAATTTGCAACAGGCCCCAACAAGCCAACCTTGCGTAGCAGCAACACCTGCCCCTCCAGAGCTCTTTAAAAGGGGGAAAGAGGCTGGAGTTCCTCTCCTCTTTCCCCTGGTGTCTGGCTCCACAGCCAGTCTGTGGGCTGTGCCCTAAGGGCTGGGCTGCTGGCAGGACGGTGTCCCTGCTGGACTGGAGAAGTGGGTTCCAGCAGGCGAGGTCTGAACAGACAGGCATCTCGTGTCAGGCTCTAGGTGTTCTGCAGCTGTACTGCATCCCTGTGCCCCCTTCCCTGTCCCGCTGCCCTGCTCAGTCCCCGCTGCATGCAGGGTGCCTGGCGTCTGAGGCTCCTCCCTCTGCTGCCAGCTGCCAAAGGAGGCCTCAGGTGTTTCCAGGGGCATCTCTTTGGTTGCTTGTTCTTATTCTGGCTTTTTAATGACCTGAACTTGAACACTTTTCTGTCCTCCAGGGTAGGGCACACTAATGCTTGTGTCAACAGCACTGGAGGTGGCTCAGGGCATGTCAGACCAGCAGGAGCAGCAGGGGTGGGCTGAAGGGGCTGTGCTGGGGCTGTGGGGCTTTGCTGCCAGGGATGTCTGCTGCCAGGGGTGTCTGCAAATAACCACAGGTTCTCCCTTTTGGCTTAACTACTTGCATTGGCACACACTTCAGATGCTAACGTGCATGTGCTGAAGGAGGTGGCTTGCAGCTCCCTGCCACCCTCGTGGGGACGTGGTGCTGGTCGCAGCCCAGCTGGCAGCTCCCGTGGACCTGCAGGCATCGGCCATCGCCCGTGGGCGCACCCACCCCGGCTGTAGTCACTGAGGTCTTTCAGTTGAAGTTCACCTCCAGGTCAGTTTTATTGCACTTTTATTTACAGAAAACACAGAAATAAAGCATTAAATGTGTTGGGCTTCTACCAAACCACCCAATCACTTTCTTCCCCCCTTTCTTTTTTTTCCCCCTGTTGTGGGTTTTGGCACAAAGAAATATCACAGGTGTTACCAAACAACCATGTACGAGCGGCTGCCCAGCCCCGTAACGCGGCTCCGACAGACACATGGAACTGAGGTCTGAGACGAGGAGGTTGCTCTGTGTTCAGCTTCCAGTCTGACCTGCTCAGCGGGGGCAAGGGGAGTTATTCTGGAGGGGACGACACCATTCATAAATTATATTTATATTTACCTCTTACATTGTAAAAGTAAACAGTGCAAAAGTACAGTACCCCAGGTACCCTTCCGTTTGGAAAGCTTGAAGGTTGCTTTATACATTTTTTTTGTGTGTTTTGTAAACATTGTTACCCATCCACAGTTCTAGCTCTTGCTTGGAGAGACCCGATTCCTCTTGCGTCCGAAACATGATGAGAGGCAGCAGTCGCTTCCTCTGGACTCCGTTGAGATTCCCGCTCAAGATTTAGTGCAAATTTTGGAGAGAAGAAGACGAGAAAGAGGGGCAAGGGAACCAAACGAAAGAAAACAAAATAAGGCAACAGTTAGAAACGATCCATATCAAAAACGGGGCCCGGCCTCAGGAGAAGGGCAGGAAGTCTCTCTCCTCCACCAGGCTGATGGAGAGGTTCTTCAGCTCCTCCTCGGAGCCGGCGGCCCGGTAGCCGAGCTGGGCCAGCACCTGCTGGCAGGCGCGCTGGGTGAAGGCCACGATCTCGTAGGACAGCCGGAACCGCCACTTCTCCGCCGTCGCCGCCGAGTTGCGCACCGTCCCGTACTTGTGCTTGGACGAGGAGCGGTCCCCTCGGGTGTTGTTCTGTATCCAGCGCTCGACGTTGCTGTCCATGGGGATGCCCAGGAAATCGTAGATCTCCTCGGTCTTTTTCATGGGGTTCCTGGCCAGGTCTTCGTACCGCACCAGCATGTACTTGCCCTTGAGCCACGGCGGCCGGTTGAGGCCGGTGGAAACGGAGTTCCAGAAGTCCTCGCACACCGTGGTGAGCTGGGTGACGTCCAGGTTGTACGGCTTCCTGCCGGTGCCATCCCAGATCCTCCACAGCCGGTAGGTGTCCCGGAAGGTCTCGCTCCGGGACGCCAGGATGCCCCGTGGGTCCCTCACCAGCTGGATCACCTTCAGGTTCAGCCGCGGGTCCTCCACCAGCGCCCGCAGGTCGCTCACCTCGGGCACCCGCACCGTTTTGATGGCCACGTGCCCGTGCTCCCGGCAGGACTCGGTGGCCAGCGTCAGGTTGAGGGTGCCGCACTTCTTCACGCAGTCCCCTTCCTCCAGGTGGAGATCGGCGGCGCCCAGGGGCTCGCAGACGGGCGGCGAGCACAGGGCCTTGCTGGCTCCCCTGCGGAAGAGGCGGTCGGTGGTGTGGTTGACGGGCTGGGGCTTGATGTAGTTCTCCAGGAAGTAGAGGTCGCAGTCGTACAGGCTGCGCAGCAGGTCGCGGCTGGCCCCCAGCATCACCCGCCTGTCCGTCGTGCTCTTGCTCTGTGTCAGCTTTGGGATCAGCGTGTACTGGACATGGTAGAGGGGCTCGAATAAATAGAAGACGTCGAAGTGCTGGTTAAAGAGCTGCCCCACGAAGGAGGAGCCGCTGCGGGTCGTGGCCAGGATGAGGACGTGCGTCTTCCTGGAGAGGTTGTAGGTGAAAGTGGGGCTCTCGTCGCACAGCCGGTCGGCCGCATCGGCGTCCTGGCTCAGGCTGCAGTTCACGGGGCTGGGGATGGGGCAGCTGTGGAAGGACTTGGCGGTGAAGGTCCGGATGGCCGTGTACTGGATCGCGATGGATGCCAAGGCTAGTAGGAGGACAGCCTTCCAGGAACATTGCATGGCTGGTCACCTTCATGGGGCTTCTTCCCAGGTCGTCTTGGTGTCTGAAACCCAACAGAGAAGGCACAGGGTGAGCAAGGACCACTGAGGACCCCCTGAGTGTTCCTACAGCTGGGTGTACCAGCAAACGCCCTCCCACAGCACACGTGCATTGGTCCTAACCACATGGATCCCAGCCATGCACTGCAGAGCCTCTTTCAGACGAGAGGACAATAGCAAGAGGCTGGCAAGCCTCCACGGATGCTTCCAGCCAGGACTTCCAGGGACTGCTGGCTTCCTGGCTGGGGGTGTGGGCAAATCCCATGCCCCACAGCTCAACCTGCAGCCCAGGCAGCAGGGCGTCAGCTGCCCTGAGCCACTGGTCACCCATCGGCTGGTGCCTCTGCACCCAGTACTGGGCTGGTGCTGCTGGCCAGGTCCTGCTGTGAGCAGGAGGTGGGGGACACAGTGCTACAAAGAGGGAGAAAGGAGGAACCGCGTCCTCTGTTGGCAGCAGTGATGCCTCCTCTGCTACAAAGTGGTGGCAGTTGCTCTCCTGGGCTCCAAAACAACCGAGGCAGCGGCTACAAGACAAAGGAGAAAACCTTTATTTCCTTGGTTAAATATGGAATGGAATATTCTTCAGGGAAAAGTGTTGGCTTGGTGGCTCCCTTGGCAGAGCCGCCAAGCCAACACTTTTTCCAAGGCTTATTTATATTTCCAGGTCTGCCTCTTCAAGAGAGGGTCCCTGCTGGCCTCTCCTGGTCCAGGTGGCTCCGGGATGTGCTATCTTCTGTGTGGAAGCAGCGAAGTGGGACCTCTTTCCTGCTCTCTAGTGCTGGCTGGCCACACTGCACCCTTCCCACCAAACCTCAGCTTTGTGCTGCAGGAGGACGTATGGCACACGCAGCAGGGAAGCTGCTGCTCTCCCGTCCCTGGAGCCGTTTGGACACCGATACCCAGCAGCACACAGCAGCAGCTGCAAGGGATGCTGCCAACGTGGGAGGCAGCCGAAATGCTGCCCGTGCCAGAAGGTGTCCCAGGCTGACGTTTCCCCCTGCTCTGTGCCATGGCACACAGGGATCTGCCTGCTTGGCAGCTGGGCGCCCTTCCCCATGGCAGGGGGCTCCAGAGGGAGGGCACGGGGGCTCTCATGGTGCTGGGAGCACCCATGCCCCTTCCCCAGCCCTTACCCTCTCTGATCACGGCAGTGCCTCCCAGCACTGTTCCAGCCCCAGAGCACCGGGAGGTCGGAGGTGATGAATTCAGCCCAATGGCATCCATGAGTCCCCAGCACAGGGGATGCTGAGCACTGGGCCCTTCCCCTGGGGACAGTGCTCCCGGGCTCTGTGGGGCAGGAGTGCAGCACTTGAAGACTTGGCACCCCCTGTCCTAGAGGGGGCTTCCGCAGCACCTCCTGTGCCGGGTGGTGCCCTGCTGCTCCCAGGAGGTGAGCACTGCACCTCGGCCACGATGGTTTGGGCAGGGGGCACCCAGCACCGCCACGGCCAGGCAGGTGTTGCCGAGGCTCTCGTGCAGGGCGGTCAGAAATAGCGCTGCCACGTTCGGCTGCCTCCGGGCCGCCCCCTCCCCGCTTCCCCGCGAGCGGTGCCCCCGGCCTGGCCGCGCTCAGCCCGGCGCCTCCGGGCCGATCCCCGCGCCGCTGCCGGGGGTGCGCGGCTCCGCGGGGCCGGGAGAGTCCCGGGGCGGTGCCGGGGGTACCCCCGCGCCCCGCAGCTCCCG
>WBMW01001028.1:0-22918 GCA_013396635.1 Penelope pileata | reverse complement strand
CTTCGCCGTGCCATGCCCTGCTCGTCCTGCAGCGCTCCTCGCTCCCCAGAAGCACCGACCTGTGCTGTCCCGGGGCTCGTTGCGCAGCACCAGGACCCCCCGCAGCCCGGGCTGCACCGCCACGGGAAGGGGCCGAGCCCAGCGCTGCTGGTGCGGCAGTCACTGGGAATGGGGTGGGAAGGGGATGTGCTGGGGTGGGGTGGGCACACGCTGGGGGCTGAGCGGGCACAGCTTTCCTCTGGCACCCCCGCACCACGGTGCCCACGACCTCGAGTGGAGAGAGGAGATTTAATTTGGGTTCTCAGCCTTTTAGACCGGCACTTGCTGTTCTGGGAGTACCCGGACCTCCCACCCAGCTCTGTCGGTGCTGGGCCATGTGCTGAGCCCCCGGGTCCCCTGTGCCCCACGCGGGGCTCAGCCAATGCGGGCACAGCCGGGCTGGGAGCGCTCCTATAAGCTCAGAGGCAGTTCGAGAGCCTCCAGTTCCTGTGCCCGCCTGCAGCACGTCGCCGAGAAGCCTTTGTGCTTTCCCCCTTGAGTTATGGTTCCAAAACACTCCCTTAGCAGCATAATCTGTTCAGGAATATCGCCGTAAAATGCAGGTGTGGCCAAGCACCTTTAGCACAGAGAGCAGTGCATTGGGCTCAAGGGACGCTCACAGGATCTGCTCAGCTGTGTCTGCACTCCCCCATCCACCCGCACCCCAAGGGGCCGTGACGGAGGCTGGCAAGCAAGCAAGGGGCTGGGGGATGCTGCAGCATGGGGCAGGAGCAGAGTGTTGGTTCCATCCCCCTGGTGGTGCCCCCACCACTGCGTTCGGCCCCACGAGGTCCCTGAGCCCACTCCCCTTTGGCTTTTCCATTTGTGCTCTCCTAGAATAATTAAGGCAGGAAAAGACCTCTGAGATCTAGTCCAGCCGTACCAACAGCGAGCTGCGTGTCCCCAGGGCCCAGGGGATGGTGCTCGCTGGCCCTCCCCGTGTCTCCCGCGTTCCTCCCATAGGGCAACAGTGAGCAAGATTTCGGATGGACCTCGTCCACCTGTTGGGAGAGGGCTTTTCTGGGTGAACGGAAGCCAGCAGAGCTGTGGTGTCCTCTGCCCCTGTGGCACCGGAGCAGAGCGGGGTGCTGTCAGCTCGGCTCCCTGCAGAAGGCTGAGCCCTTCCCCGGGGCCATCGGCGCTACCTGGGAAAGGTGTCCATGGGGCCACGTGAAGCCCCAAACCAGCGCTGCCAACTGAGTGTCTGCCAATGGCTGGTGTGGTACGGAAGGCACAGCAGACACGTAGATGCGTGTTTAGTGCTGGTACGTGCACAGGAAGGCAGCAATTCAGTGTAAGCTGGATGTCAGCGTGTTACACTCAGTGCCCATTAATCCAAAGTGCTTCATGTTTCTGCATGGCTATGCATTGAGCACGCAGCGAAATGCCCTTGTAGCACCTATTGCTACCAACACACATTAAACCCTGTATTTATCAGAACAGGGTTTCTGACATGTGTAACACACAACGAGGAGCTGCGACTCTTCTTGCCCTGTCTGAGTTTTTCCCCTGGTTAAGGGGTCCATCGCAGATGGGTTCCACTGACCCTCGCCCACCAGCAGTGCCAGCCCAGGCTTCAGGCCCCAAAAAGCGGGGCAGGGTGCCCAGCTGCAAGCCGTCCTCCCCCACTTGCCCCCTATCCTGGGTGCCCCTGCCTGCTTCCCCACAGCATCCATAAGGACCCCCTGCCCTGCTCCTGCTGGGTGGCTCCAGGTACCCAGGAGAGGTGTCCTCGGGGTCGGCTGTGACATGGCCCATTTCTGCCCCAGCCCCTGCTGAGGGGCACCGGGCTGGGCAACGGGGGGCACCTTTCCATGGGCTAATGGAAAGGGGTCTTTGCTGCTCAGGCTTCTGAGCTGCAGGGCTGGCTGGGTGGGGGGAGGTCCATCCGTCTGTCCATCCATCCGTCTGTCCATCCATCCCTCTGCTGCGTGGGGGCAGGGTGCAGCCACCCGAGAGTTGTTGGTTTGTGTTTTGCAGGCGACGATGATAATTTTCTGCCTGCTGCACGCTCTTTAATTAACAGCTCGGAGGATGTGGGGCGAGAGCGAGGTGTAATGAGTGCTCCGTTTGCATATCAAAAGGCAGCATCATTAACATCCCTGCTCGCAGGGGCTCTCCGAAGGCGGCTGGGGCGCGGGCAGCCGGCACCACGTGTCCCCGTGCTGGTGGCACCGGGAGTGCGGTGACGTCCCCACGAGCAGCCTCATCCCGGGGCAGTGAGCAGCAGTGCTCTGGCACGAGGCTTGGCTGAGAGCCCTGTCTCCAGGCAGAGGGGAGCTCTGGGATTTTTGGCTCAGCCTCCCAAATCCAGCAATATCCGCGCTGCTCTGCGGCGGCTCCACTCCAGGACCCCCTGCCTGACTGGGGGTGTCCCCAGGTGACCCCAGGCTCTGACGTGGGGGATGTGGGGATGGAGCTGTCCCACTGGGGGATGTCCAGGCAGAGGAGTCCCCTGTGCTCAGCCGCTGGGATTAAATGTTCCTCTGCCGTGTGTGCTGTGGGGAGCTGAGCTACCGGGCAGTGGTGCTCTCCGCACACAGCTCCTCTCTTCATTAGCTCTCTGCTAATTAAATGACAATGAGTGCGGTGCCAAGGTGCTCTTCTGCTTCCTCACAGCTCCCAGCTCCTGCGCTGGCTGCCCGTGCTTGGGCCCTTTGCTCGGTGCTGGGCTCTGGGAGGCTGGGAAGGGGCTGGCCAAATGGGTGAGCTCCCACATCTCACTGGGCGCATCCGCCAGCCCGTTCCTCACAGCCATGTGCGGGTGGAGCAACAGGGACTGAGCTAAGGGCTGGGCTCACAGTACAGCAGGGGGTCTGGACGATGGGGTGCCTGGGACCACCAGTGTCCCTGGGCTGATGCATTTCTATAGGGCACTGTGCAGTGACGCTGAGCACAGAGGTTTTGTTGTTTCTAGGAAGTCCATGCAGACAAACCCGAAGAGTCTCCCTTCCTTCTCCAGAGCTTGTGGCTGCTTTGTGGCAGTTTCCATTCCGGCAGTGCTGCTCCATCCGCAGCCTTCTCTCTTGGGAAGGAGCTGTGGCCGTGCAGCAACGGAGGGCTCTCTGCCTGGCGCAGGCTGACAGCCGCTTGTTGGCTGCTTGCAGAGCCGCTGCGATGCGCAGCCAGCGTCACTTTGGCGAGCAGATGTCTGGGAGCGGGCCAGGAGCTCCCTCATGCGCACGGCAGGGTCGTGGGGCTGCTCCTGTGTGGGGTTCACCTCCCTGGGAGCATTCATCCACTGCTGGTGCTGTGGGAGGGACCAGCCATGGGCATCTTCTCCAGCACCTCTCTGGACCCTCTGTCCCAGCCCCAGGGGCTGCTCAAGCCCCAGATGTGCACAGGGCCCCCCAGATGTGTGTGCGGGTGACAGCCCCCACGGTGCTGGCACGGCCCCGCTGCCATGGGGACATGGTGCTGAGCGCTGGGCCCTTGCCAGGATGCTTTAATTGACTTTCCTTGGGGAGAAGCATTTTCATCCAACTTGGCTCTTGATTAACCCCGTGCACCCCAAAGAGGCTCTGCAGCCACTTGTAAATTAAATATGAAAAGCATTATTTATCTGGGACCAGAGGCCTAATGGCTGCGGCTCTGACGTTTATGGCTGCTAATGATGATGGATGCGGGAGAGGAGCGGGCAGGGAGCGGAGTTTCTTCTCCCTCAGAAGATGTGGAGACAGCCCCACATGGCTGCCTTGCTGGGGCACGAGTGGGCTCTGCCCTGCTGTGACTGTGTCTGCTTGCTGCCATCGGGCACAGATCACTCCGTATCTCACAGCTCTCCACGCACAGGGCTCCCCGTCCCATCGCAGGATGCCCCCGCTAGCGGCCAGGCTCTGGGTTTCGTTGATGTTGCTGCACATGGCTCACCCAGCGCTGGGTCTCACTGAGTTTCTGGTCTCAAACAGCTGTTTCCTGGGGGAGAAACCACCCCATGGTTTAATCTCAAGGTGTGTGAAGTGGCGTTTTCCTTTCCCATCCCTGCATCTCATGGCCCAGCCTCCGGCTCTCATGCAAGGAGGCAGAGGATGCCCGGCTCCCTGCCCTGTGCCACCGTGGTCCTGCAGCACCCAGCTGCTCCTGGGCCACCCCTGTCCCCTGCAGGCGATGCAGGAAGCCCCCAGACCCACCAGACCCACACGTTTCTCACAGCAAAGCCCATTTCTCTGCACTTACTGGCACTAGCGCGATTTGCCAGCACGGTTCCCCTCCACGTGGAGTGCTGGGGGCTCTCCACAGCTCCTCGCTGTCTCCCGTGGCTGCAGATCACCAGAACGGGTCTGTGCTCCCAGCTCCCCGCCCTGCTCCTCCATCCCACCCCTGACACCTGAACAAGCGGCCGCTCCCTGCCTGCCGCCGGGCCGGGGCGTTCGAGGAGATCGGGGAGATGAGCGAGATGCGCGTTTCCTCGGAGATGCGCACACTGGGCCGTATTATGAGATGTTCTGCTTTTAATTATCATTCCAATCAATTTGGCGCACACAGATGTGCGATTTACTGATCTGTAATTCCCCAAATTACCCCGGGAGGCTTCGTTTTTATCGT
This sequence comes from Penelope pileata, assembly GCA_013396635.1. Taxonomy (NCBI): domain Eukaryota; kingdom Metazoa; phylum Chordata; class Aves; order Galliformes; family Cracidae; genus Penelope; species Penelope pileata. The sequence continues at coordinate 18,334 of WBMW01001028.1, read as the reverse complement.
CAGTGCAACATTTGCTACCAGCTCTCTGCTGTTTGTTTTTGGGGGGAAGCTTTTCCTCTTGCTTTTTGTTTTTACACCTTCAGCCATCTGCTCCTCAGCAGCCTGCTTGGGCTCATTCCTTTACTGCTCGTTACCTGCTGCAGTGCCTGCTCCCGAGCTTTGGTTCCCCCATTCTGGAGCCCCCTGTGTGCACCCCACAGGGGCCCATTGCTGCACCACACTCCCCAGCAGCAGGCAGGTGTGCTCCCACCACAGGGCTATGGCTGAATTAATTGGTGTTTGCAGAGCGCAGCCAGGGCACGGTACGGGAGGTGTCAGGGAAGACGAACACATCATAAGTGCTCTCTTTGCGGAGATCTGTAATTGCTCCTTCGCAGGGATAGCAGCCGCTCCCAGGGTCATGCTCCCAGTGCTGGCTGATGCCATCCTGGGATGGGCTCCTGTCAGCATGGGGGCATGGGGAGCCTTGACACCAGCCCTGGTGGCGATGGGGGCCCTGCAGTGCCTGCTGGGCTGGAGGTAATCCCCATTTAATTCTCGTGCGGATGGTAATCCAGCCTGGGATGTGGTCCCGTGCTTCCTGACCCCTTAATCCCACTGCCACAGAGCCTGCTTATGGGAGAGCTGGTGAGGCGGTGCGGGCACCTCGCTCTCTGCAGCTGCCTGTCCCTCCTGCCTCCCCTCTCGCTGCCCTGGCTGGAGACAGCAGGAGCAGAGCCCTCGCCCTGCCCGCTCCTGAGCTCCCATCTGGCACAGGGATGGGAAATGGGGCTCTGGTCCCCCCTTGGCACCCAGGCACCGCTGGGCAGCGGGGAGAGCGGTGGGACCACCTGGCAGTGAGCCGCCGGGTCGCTGCCAGCCTGCGCCCGGCTGCGGGGCCCTGGGAGAAGGAAGCACTCTGCGGTGGACGGGCTGTTCCCGGTGGGCCGCTGCCAGCAGGAGCTGTGCCGCGGGGCCTGGGAGCGGGAGCACGGGCGCTCGGCTCCCTGGCGTCAGACAGCGGGGGAACGGCCCGTTCCCGTTCCTCTTCATGCTCCGTGACCTGGCGTGGAGGGAGCTTCATTAATCTGCGGCCCTTTGTGCGAAGCTGAAGCGTCCTGCAGGGCTGTGCAGAGCAGCCTGGGAACGACTGCGTCCCCTCCACGCTGCCCCAGCTCCCGGGTGCTCGGTCCCATCACAGAGCGGGGGCTGCGGCCTGCGGGTGTGCAGGGGCTCCGCTCAAACCTCTTCTGAAGCCAAAGTCTCATGGGCAGACACTTTGCCGCGCTCCCTTTTGCTCTTGCATGCATATTCAACCACAGAAAGTGCTGCTCCCCTAAGGTGAAATGCTGGGATATTAATTTTCTGAAGTTCTCGATAAGCTATTGAAGATTAATTTTAGGGAAAGCCGGGGGATATGATGGATTGGAGCCCAAGCCTGCTTAAATATGCAATATTAAAAATTGATCGTTGTCTCTTCTTGTCATACACCCTGCCCCGGTGTCTGGGGCAACCCCACAGCCTGACACAAAGCCAGGAAAATGCTCAGTAAGCCCCACGCCCAGCTGAGCGCGGATTTAATAACTTGTGTTGCCGTTATTATTTTTAAAATCACTTTTATTAGTTCCTGCTCTGGGTGAGGCCAGGCCCTGCAGTGCAGGCGGCCCCACCAGCATCCTGCAGCCTGCACCCCGCAGCCCCCCGGGGCCACGCGGAGCTGCTCCCCAGGCACAGCGGTGCAGCTGCTTTCGCCTTGAGTGCGGGAGAGGAGCGCACTTGAGCGAAGAGCTGTTATGTGCCGAAGGCCCCATCTTCCCTCATTTGCACTCGGGCTGTAGTAGCACTTGTCCTAATGATTCATCCGCGCTCTCAGCTGCAGCAGGCTGGCGGTGAGGGACGCTCGGTTCTGCCAGTCCTGGGAGCAGGGGGGCTGCTCCATGTGCTGTTCCCCTCTAGCGGCCCCTGCCACGGGATGTGGCCAAAAGGCCAAGTGCCCAGCCCAAAATCCCTGCCACCAGGCCTCCATGCCACCGTCGGCCTCCTCCACTGCCACAGGGATGGGCTGGGGTTCGGCCGCACACCGCAGCGAGGGGAGGAGCGTGCCAGCAGCAAGCCTGCCTTCAACGGAGGACCCAGAAACTGGCCCCACGTGGTCCTTTGGACCCAAATCGTGGCTCAAAGCAGGTGCTGAAGAATGGCGTTGGGCACAGGCACGGTGTACGCAGGTTGCCTTGTGGGGCGGTGCTCAGGAGGTGGCACTTTCATGATCGCATTTGACGTGGTCCTTTGGTCCTTCTATGCCACTGTTGGCAAAGCACCCCATGACGAAATATCAGCTCTGTCCCCACGTTAGCGGCCATGGGACCAAGTGTGAGGCTGCCCTGCCCCGCTGGAAGGCTGGGGGAGGGAGGGAGGCAACAGAAAGGGGCGAGGAGTGTGGTTGGCTTCTTTGTGTGTTTTTTCTTTTTTTCCTTTTCCTTCACCAAATGCAGTTTTATTTCCGCGTTAAAAATTTATGGAGCCCTTCATTTAATATTTATAAAGTAAGTGTCTTGGTGATAAATTGCTGAGGAACACAACAGGGCAGCCCTGCTGCTGCTGGAGGAGGAACCGGCGGCGGCAGGGGGCTCCCCTAGGCCCCCACCCAGCGCCCTGGGGCCCCACAATGGTGCCTGTCACCGGGAGCCTGGGGCACTGCCAGCCACAGCATCCCATGTGGAAACGTGGTGGGGGCCGGAGAGCTGGGCTGCCGAGGGCTGAGCCTCAAGGTGACCCCCGCATCCTCTGAGATCTCGGCGGGGTCGATGCGATCGATCCTCCTAATCGCTTCCTCTTCGTCAGAGCGAGGAGCAAAACCCCTGAGCTCGGCCTCGTGCCACCGTGACCCAGGGGACGGGGGCACGCAGGGCTGGCCATGATGCCGTGCGGGAGCTCCATCCTGATTTTCCCGCTGCGGGTGCGAGGCAGCGGGCACAGTGCTGGGAGCACCGGTGCAGGGAAATGGCCCCAAGCTCCCCGTGCTGGAGCCGCGTGGCCAGCGGCAGCTCTGGGTGGGTTGAATGGCCTCCCCAGGGTGTTTCAGGATCATTTGCTCCCTCGCTCCAGCTCCCTAACTGGCCCCAGGGCGGCAGCGAGGGAGCAGACGAGGTGGCCGACAGCAATTCCAGCCCTCAGAAAGAAATAACCGGCATACAACGGCGATGGGAAATTGTGCAATTAGTGCAACGGGGCAATGTCAACAAGCTCTTAGCGCCAGTTGTTATGGCAACACCAGGGAAAGTGATAGTGATGCTGGAAAAATGGAGAGGCTGGGAGATAGCAGCGGCGGCGGGCAGGATGGTGCTGGCTCGGCCATGCCATGGCCCCGGTATCAGGTGGGCGAGGGCTGGCAGCACGGCACGGGGCCCAGCAAAGGATGCGGGGAGGCTGCAAAGCGGTGAGAGCTGGAGCCATGTGGCTTCAAAGGGAGACACATCCCGCGCCCTTTAGAAAGAGTGGAGCGATGGGAAGATCAAAGCGCTGTGGATTTGTGTTTTGCCTTAAACTGAGGTCTTACGGCAGCTTTTGAGTGAATCTTGAGGAAATGTCATGGGATCGCTCAGAAACCAGCGCTGCGAGCCTCGCAGCTGGTGCAGTGAGGAAGAGAGGACCCCTCTGTGTGTTACCTGTGGGGTGTTGTTGCCTTGCAGCTGGGTCAGGTGCTCTGCTGGGATGTGTGGCATGGGGACAAACCTGGGCAGGTGGGCGGCCCGCTGGCAACAGGGGGGCAGGAGCTCCCACCAGTATCCCCAGTTCACCCAGTCCCTGGGGGTGAAGGAAGGAAAGCTGTCCCCCAGGGAGGTTAACTCTTCCCAGAAACCGCCACGCGCTCGGTCCTCCCGCGCCATGGCTGTACCCAGTGGGTGCCGCTGCTGTGCCGCAGCCTTTGATTTCCGCAGGAAAGCCAGCAGAGAACGTGTCTGATTTTTCTCTCTCCGTGGCAGCAGCTTTGGAGCTGTTGAGATCCCTGGAGACTGAGCTTCAAACAGTCAGAGGAGCAGAGACCCGCTCCCCCGAGACATCTGAGCGCAGCACAGCAGCCGCTTCTTTGCTACGATGCTATCAGGATGTTTCTCTGTGTTTCTTTCTTTGCAAATCAGGAGAACGGAGCCGGCTTCCCTCCTGCTGCTGTGAGGGGCTGCTGGGGAAGGTGCTTTCATTTCAGCTCTTGAGTTGAAGAATAGAGGAGGAGGAGGAGGAGGGGGAGAGGCAGCGGGAGAGAACTATCAGAGAGAAGGGCACGGGAGCGCGGCTGCTGGCAGCTCACCCATGGAGGCAGTGGCAGCAGGTGGCAGGGGTGTGGGAGCTGAGCACCGGGGCCTTGGCACCAGCAGGACGGGCTGGCGGGGCTGCCTGGCTCTGGGGAGCCCTGAGGTCTCGGCCCTTCAGGCAGCACAGCCTGCAGCATCCCGGCACACTGGTGCTGTATGGCACCAGAAGGACGTGGCCTGTCAGCGGGTGCTGTCCTGGAGGGGTTGGTCCCGCAGCAGGGAGCTGAGCTGGCCTGCCTTCCCTGGAGCCCGCTGCAGGCACGCTGCCACCAGGAGCCGTGCTGTGCATGCACAGAGTGTGTCACTTGGGAGTGCCACGTGTTCCCAACTACTTCCCTGCTCCCAGTGCCACCTCTCCTCTATCTCCCCTTGCTGTGCCCATGGCACCTTCATCTGAAACTGATCTGTGACCCTGCTGCTCCATCCCCACATGAGAGGGAAGGGAGCAGGGGAAGAGTGCAGCCTCCCTCCTGCACCTGACCCTGATTCCCAGGAGCAGACCCTCCCCGCAAAGGGGGCTGCAGCCCCCCATCACAGCATGCACGTGGCTCCCACTGACCCGTGGTGCTGCTCTGTAGAGGGCTGGGCAAAACCTGGGAGTCGTTAATTCAGCTGGAAGGATGAGCTAATGAGAGGAACCTTGTGAGCTTCCCTCCTGGCTCCTGCTCGCTTGGTGCATATTAATCTTCCCGATCACAAGTGCCAGCAGCATCCCCAGCAGCTGAGTGCACTGCTGCGTGTTTGCTTTATGGGCCATTGTTCCCATGTCCCAGACCTCTGCTTGACTTGCTATAGTTCTTCCCAGTGAATTTGTTCCAAACCAGATGATTTAGTGGCACACAGAGACCCGGGGATGGCACGGGGAGGCCGCGCACGCTGACAGAGTCCCTGCTGGTGCTGGCGTGCTGCTGCACGGTGCGGGGAGGACAGGGTGCCTGCAGCAGCACAGCCGATCCCTGGTTCCTCCTGGCACCTGGTGGCCCTGAGCGTGGTCCCTCCTCCTGGAGAGGAGCTCTGGGGCTGAGGTGCATTTGTTTGATGGCAGTTCAGCTGCTACAGGGCCGTGCTAGCGTGCAGAAATGTAATTAATTCCCTGCAGCGGCCGGGGAATAAAGGGGAGTTTGAGTATGGAGGCTGTAAAACCCTCCTGGGTGAACACATCCATCTCATCTTGAGCTTTGTAAGCAATCCCAGTTGCACACCTCCTAAAAATACTCCCATGGAGCCACAAATTCCCTTACGCTGGCTGTATGGCTGCTGACACAAGGCTCACTTTCCTTAGTTAGGCTGAGAAATAGCTCACAGCACCCTCAGGATGCGCTGACCCCAGGCTGTAAACCACTGACCTGTAGCTCGCAGAGGGGGAAATGGGAGGGCAAGGCAGCGGTTCTCACACAGACACACTGCACACAGAAGGTGCCAGGGTGGGCTCTCAGGTTAAAAACCACTGCCGGGAGCATCCCCGCGGGGAGCAGCACATGGTGGGCTCCACGTGCACATTGCCTACAGCACAGCTTGCCGTTCCTCTTCTCACCAAAATGATTTCTCTTTACAGGAGCGTTTCAGGGCCTTGGTACCGGGGTGGCTGCTGCAGGGATGGCCTCTGGGCACAGGAGGGAGGAGGCCTGGTGCCACCAGACCCCAACCCCATACAGGGCTGAGTGCAGGAACACGCTGTGTCTTCCTCGAGCTCAGATGGCTGCCAGTGCCTGAGCCCCACAGACAGGATGTAATTAAATATTGCTGCTGCTTGGAAGTGGTTCAGGTCAGTATTTCTCTTAAAAATTAACTCTTTTTATTCAAAATGCTAAGTCAAGGCATGAATTTTCTGTAGGGTACTGAAGCCACGTGAGTATCAGTGCTCGCGGAATGCATGCTTGTTGCTCAGAAGTTACTGCTAAGCTAGCAGCTCAGGAGGCACCTGAGACCTGAAATGAAACACAAAAACAGGTTTTGGCAACAGCGATGGGCTCCCTAAGTGCAGAGAAAATGCTGTCAAGGATGAGCTCAGTCAAATTTGAGAAGCTGCGAACCCAAAACAGCGGAAAGGCTCATTGCCACTTTTCTCCTAGCGGTGACATCTGAAAAGCTGAAGTCTGTCGTTCTGGAAATCCTCGAGGATGGCAGAGCCAGGGAGCGAGCCCAGCTCAGCCACTGTGTCTAATGGTGCCCTCCGTACGTTGGATGGCTTTTAAAGACGAGTGCATGTGGAGAAAGCTGCTTTGTCCTGTATCTAGGACAGGTGAGGCAGGCTAATAGAACCGAGTGCAGATGCTGAGTTTATACATGTTTCAGTTAATTACCATCCAAATTAAAGCTTATTCAACTGATGAGTTTCCAAAAAAAAAAAAAATTAATCAGCCAGTGAATAAACGCAATATTAATCCTTTCAACGCTAAGTGAAAAAAAGAATAATCAGAACGAACGTTAATTGCATCCTGGCTGGAACGAGGGGGTTTACCTTCTGCAGACACAGGCAGACCCCGCGCTGGGCACTGCCTGGGGCCATGGGTTCTTGGGGTGCAGGGCTGGAGCGGGTGCCTGGGGGGGGGGACACCCCCGAGCCCCGCACGTGGCACAGCCATGGGGTGACGGGCAGAGCCGCAGCGGGCTGCCAGCTGCCAGCGGCTCCGCGTTGCTAAGCGAGGGGAAGTTTTAACGCCTTGATTAATGCCCTGACTCTGGGTGAGTAATTAGAATTAATGTGGGATATCAAATCAGGAAATCAGGCATTATTAGGAGGAATTAGTGATTTATTTTCATTTTACGCCTGGCTCACCCCAATCCCCCAACACAGACAGGGGATTTGGCAAGAGACAAAGCTCCTTCCTCACTGCAGAGGAAGGGAGCAGGGAGCGGTGATGGGAAGGGGAAGGCAGCAGAGCGTGGTGCTGAGCCCCCATCTGCCTGCTTCGTCACAGGGCCTCGACACGGCCTCGTGCCTGGTGGCAGGGGACCAACACCCACGGGGTGCTCGGGGTCTGGGCAGGGCCTTGCTGCCCAAATGTCTGCTCCCCGCAGTGCTTTGCGATGGCTCTGCTGACCGTGGGTGGAAAGAGCATGCCAGGGCTCCTGGAGGTCGGTCTGCATCCCTGTGACAGGTTGTGGAAGCATGAGAGGGGAATGGTGCAGGTGCAGACCCACGGCACCCAAATGACCTGGCAGCACTGGCTCAGACAGGAGGAGAGGCCTGAGGGCAGAGGCATTCCTTGACCCTGGGGCCAGCCTGCCTCAGCCTGGAGTAGAACAGGACGGGGGGGCTGGGGCAGTGGCCCCACACACAGCTGGCAGTGGGGCAAGGCCCGGGGTCACCAGCCTAGGGACACCAAGCTGGTGCCTGGTATGAGCCCGCCCAGCTGCAGCTGGGCTCAGTCACGCCAGTAAGGAGCTGGTGCTTCTGCATGCCTCATTGACTCTGCCTGAGGATGAATTTTAATTATACTGCCCAGGTGCCATAAATCACCGGGGCAATTAAAATCCCCATTTGCGCTGACTAATTGTGCTGCAGTGTGGATTGTGGTAAGATGTTAAGCTGCTTTGCTATGGTATGAGATGAAGATGCAGAGGAGCGGGGGACAGAGCCTGCCCACCCACTGCTCCTGCTTCCCCTGTCCTGACTCCTGCCCTCAGCCCACAGCCAGGACAAAGCCCAAGGAAGTCTCTGCTCTGTACATGCCTCACAGCCCTGCAAGCATGTGGTGGAGCTCATCCCTGCACAGCCACCTGTCTTGGGTGCCTCAGGAGGTTCTGGCCTGGGAAGGAGGCAAGATGGCCTCATACCACTGTGGTGCATACAGGCTCCCACCTTGCCTCAAGTGCTTGTATCGCACAGCTGGGATGTGCCCACAGCCTCCAGGGAGCGGGATGCAGCCAGCTTGTCCTGTGGCAGAGCGGTGGGGATGCTGTCTCAGACTTCTTCAGCAGCTCCAAACAGGCTCCCGTTGCAGCTTGTATCGCCTCAGTGTGTGGCTGGTGACAGACCCTCACGATGCAGGCAGGTGGAAGCCCCCCTGTTCCTGGCTGCTGGTATGTGGGACAAATCAGGAGAATGGTCCCAGTGGGGAGAAAAGGAAGGCAACCTCAGGTGACAGTGCCCCAAGGAGCAACCCCAAACCCCAGCCAGATCCATCTGTAAATGCACCTTCTCGGGCAGGGATTTTAAGCAGTTTTCCCGTTCTTTCTCTTTCTTCCCAAGATTAAAATGTCATTGGTATGGCTCTTAGTACCCCCTATAGCATCTCAGCGGTATTTTGCACTGCCTTTGATGTATCTCACGTGCTGAGTGCATTCCAGATAGTGTGTGTGTGGGGGGGGGAGCTTCAAGAGCACTGTTCAGTATGCACAAAGGCTGTCTCTCAAGAAGTTTATCTTCTCTGAAAAAGGTAAGCAACCTTTCTGTTTCTAATTATTTTGAGTCTGTAAACAGGAACAAAAAAAAAAAAATTCTCTCTTCTTCTTTCTGCCCATCCACAAGAGAAGACAGAAAAACAAATAACGTGGAGATGCAGGGGCTGGGTGACAGTCGGGCTGCAATACGTGAAACCTGGCTGGAAGAGGTCTGCAGGGCAGGTGGGCGAGCACACACAGGGCTTGTCGGTGCCTTCACGCATCACAGAGGGGTTCATGCTGAGTGCTGAGCAGCTGAGGCAATTTGAGGGGTTCACATCATGCTCTGTCTCCCCAGGTCCAAGCCCTTCTACAGGAGCATGCAGGGGAGCCGCGGCCTGCAGCAGCTCCCATGGGCAGGCAGGTGGGTGGCCACGAGCGGAGGTGCCAGGGGAGGCAGGGGCAGCGCTGGCACCAGCACCCTCAGCCACACAGAGCGAGCCGGCCCCGCTGCAGCAGATTGATAGGTGTCTGGCGGCAACATCCTGCTGATAGCCCGGGAACAAAACGCAAACAGGGGGAAATGACAGCTGCTCCTGTAGCTTTTCTATCATCGCTGCCGATAGCGGCACGGCGCCTGCAGCTCTGCGATTGATGCATCCCCAGGGATGCCGGGAGCACGGACGCCACAATCAGGGAGGATAAAAGAATCACTGCTGGGACCCAAAGGAGACTTCGGATCCTTATCAGGAACAAGAAGGACATCAATCTGGTGCCAGCACGGGGCTGTCAGATGCAGCCCACACGCTCAGCAGCAGCACGGCAGGGCACACACTGCTTGTCCCCAGCTGGCTGGACGGGAGGGCACGGATGCAGGCTGCTTCTGTGAAGTTTCCTGCTTGTGACCATCGGTAGCTAAACCACAAGGCCTAGAATGCAATAATGAGCTCTGATTTTTCAGCAGATGAGATGTTTTGTTTGACTTGGTGCATGCACATGTGCCCTAGCACGTGCACATCCAAAGTGAAACTGTTCAGACTGAGTTAAGCACGGCAAGACCTTGCTTCAGTGTTGTGCAGATACTACAGCCATATACTAGAGCCGTGTAAGGAGCGCTAATCAGTTTAGAAGCGAAGCCTGGTAGCAGTTTTCAACTGCATCTTGAGGAAATTCCATTGTGACCATTTAAACCTCCGCTGCTGCTGCCCTCTGGAGAGCGCTGGCAATATTTCTCTCTCCCCTGGAACAAAGTCTGTCTCTGTGACTTTACTTTGTGTCCATTCCTCGGCTGATGGAGGGCTGCTCAGCAGGTGAGGCAGTGCCTGGGACCCAGGCTCCCCTGCAGAACACACAGTGAACCCATGCGTGGCCACACGGTACAAGGGAAGGAAGCGGGGAAGGTGATAGCAGAGCTCCCAACCCTTGCAGGCTTCATGCAGGGTGGTTTCTTCCATATTTACTTTGTCTTCCCCCTCTCCTGATAATGCCGGCTGACCCTGCAGGGTTTGGGGTGGTGGTGCTCTCCTGTCCTGGCTGGTTCCTGCAGGGAACACACCAGGAGAGCCCATCCAGTGTCTGTGCCCCTACCTGGGGGCCCGGCTGCTCCTGGTGGCTGCCAGCACTGTCACCCGCCAGTCCAGCCCATGGCTGGTGGAGGGCTGGCACAGCAGCAAGCTGTCTGGGGCCCTCTGGCAGAGAGATGCCCATCCAGGCTCTGGGCAGGGCAGCTGAAGGTGCCCTCTGTGCCTGCTCCCCGCTCGCACTCATCAGCTGTAACTCCTGGCAGGAGATCTCCATCTGAAAGTGGGCTGAGAGCCACGGGCAGGTAATTGCTAAAGCAAGCAGGGCTGCACTAATTGAGATGACTGCAGCCAGCAATGTGCTCCCAGTTAAGTCCTGGCTCTGCTGCAGCCGCTGGGCAGGCACCGCCTGTCCCTGCCCTCCCCTCCATGCCGTGCCCTGCTGCAAGGCCCGGAGGTGTGGGCACATGGCAGTGTCACCTCACACAGGGGCTCGGGAACACCCCGGTGCCACAGGGAGACAGGCTGGGCCGGGGGCTCGCCCCGCTGCACCCACGTGGGGAGCAGGGAGGGGTGGGATGCGGCTGTTATGGCAACAGCAGCTCTGGAGATGAAGCGAAGGGGAAAGGCATGTTTTAAAGCGTGTTTCCATGGCAACAACCATTTTCAAAGGCCTGGGTAAAAGAAAAAATTTTTTTCAAAAAGAGGAGGTTTCCGTAGAGGGGCACCTCTGCGGGTGCCTGGGAGGTGACCCTGGCTCCCCAGGCAGGGGATGGGGCCTGGCCCTGCGAGGCAGATGGAGCATAGTGTGGTCTGGGGACAGTGGTGCCGCCTTCCTCCCACAAACACTGTTTTGTTGGCTGGGTCTGTGCCCAGCACACCGCAGGCTCCATCCTGTGTGCTGCAGAGCAGGCTTCTGGCCACAGCCACTGCCCTCAGCACCCTTGTCACACCCTTTTGGGCTGCCCTAGCCCCAAAATGAACCCTGTCTCCACTTGCCCTGCTCTGCTCGCTTTCCGATCTGCTGCAGGACCCTCCGGCTGTCCCTTGGCTCGTGCTGGGGCAGCCCGCCGAGTGGCACAGGCTCCTCGCCCAGCTCCATCCGCTGCCTCTGAAGCACCACCTCTTGCATTCGCAGTGTGGTCTCCATGCTCACCATAACAGCCAGGGCCCCATGTGTTCCCTGGCAAGCTTGACCTAAATTCGGCAGCAAGGTTTATTCTGCGGCTCACGCTGCAGTGGACGGGAGTCTGCAGCGGCTGTGGGGAAGAAGCAAACCTTGAAAGGGGGAAGCTTGGACTGAATTAAATCTCGATCAAATCACAACCTTCTCCTCTGTGCTCCTTCAATTGGAAAAATTGGAAGTTCAAATTTGGTTTTTCGTTCCCAGCTCTGTCATTTTTAGTTTCTGATGTGCTGCAGGATTTGCTATCTCAATCAGCCGTGATGGCTGTGCAAGGAAATTTTGACTGCTGTCACTTCTACAGGTTGGGAAAGGGCTGTGCTGTAGCCTGGGTGATGTTCTGTCGAGTTTCAGAGTTAGATCTCAGCAAAGGGTCCTGCCTCTGTGAGGCATCGCTGGCTGCTGCTTCCATCATCTTTGGAAGGGATTCACCACTCTGATTTATTTTGGGTTATTACAGTGACACTCAGTGCACAAAAAAAAAAAAAAAAAAAAAAAAAAAAAAAAAAAAAAAAAAAAAAAAAAAAAAAAAAAAAAAAAAAAAAAAAAAAAAAAAAAAAAAAAAAAAAAAAAAAAAAAAAAAAAAAAAAAAAAAAAAAAAAAAAAAAAAAAAAAAAAAAAAAAAAAAAAAAAAAAAAAAAAAAAAAAAAAAAAAAAAAAAAAAAAAAAAAAAAAAAAAAAAAAAAAAAAAAAAAAAAAAAAAAAAAAAAAAAAAAAAAAAAAAAAAAAAAAAAAAAAAAAAAAAAAAAAAAAAAAAAAAAAAAAAAAAAAAAAAAAAAAAAAAAAAAAAAAAAAAAAAAAAAAAAAAAAAAAAAAAAAAAAAAAAAAAAAAAAAAAAAAAAAAAAAAAAAAAAAAAAAAAAAAAAAAAAAAAAAAAAAAAAAAAAAAAAAAAAAAAAAAAAAAAAAAAAAAAAAAAAAAAAAAAAAAAAAAAAAAAAAAAAAAAAAAAAAAAAAAAAAAAAAAAAAAAAAAAAAAAAAAAAAAAAAAAAAAAAAAAAAAAAAAAAAAAAAAAAAAAAAAAAAAAAAAAAGTGGCTTCAGCAAGTTCCTGTCTTGGGGAACAAGAAAAGAGCCAGAGCTCGGTGACGCCAAGCTAAACAGGTCTGCACACATGTGCCTTTAACTACCCTCCTCTCCAGAAGGCTCGAGCAACGATATGCTTAATCCTGGGTGTTTGGCCAGCTCTTAACTTTGTTAGTCAGCTCCCTGGAGGAGGAATAAAGCTGCTCACATATGTACAGGTCTGAGCCACTGGCGGTGCTCCAGAAAATGTTCCTCTCTCCTGCTGGTGAAGGATGCTCAGTGAGGCTGTGCTCGTGCTGATTCAGGCGCATCCCCGGGAGGGATTCATGCTCAGCAGACCTGACCTGGCACAGGCAGCAAGCGGGAATTGTCGCTCTTCCCTGGAGAGTGCTGAGGGGCTGCTGGCTCCTGGCAGGGGCAGGAGGGAAGCTGAGGGCCTCAAGGCATTGCCCTGTGCTCTGGGTGAGACGGGGTTGTGGCAGGCTCCTGCACGGGCTCTCAGGCTCCCCTGCAGCTGCTGCCCCAGCACACAGCTCGGCCATGCTGTAAGGGATGGGATGGACCAGGATGGACAAGGGCAGGAAGGAAGCAGAGCTGGGGCACCTGCACCTAACGTGCTTCATGAGTAGGCATCCCATCACCACCCCACCCACCCTGCTGGACATCCCTTTGGGAAATGCTTCCTCCCTGCTGGACGGACTGCCGTGTTCCCCCAGCCCCTTTCCTCCAGCAGCAGTGGCTGCACGCTGTTGGCTCAGACACAACGCCATCAATCCCGGCACGTCACCCCAGCCAAACATTAAGGAGCTGAGAGCTGAGCTCTGCTGTGCCACGAGCTCCTATGCAGGGGCATCTCAGGCTGCTGGGACATCACTGGGTGTGTGGGGGAAGGAGCCGCAGCTCCAGCTGCCCCAGCACTGCTCCGAGGGCACAGTGGGAAGGTAGGAGGCTGATGGGGCATCCTGCAGTGAGCCCTGCTTGGCCATCCCTAGCCCAAGCCAGGGCAGGGCAAGCACCTGGGGGAGGCAGAGGGGTTTCAGAGCCTTGCACAGGGCAGCCTCCAGGGCTGGCATCACACAGCTCCTGGCTCTGCCTAAAAAGCTGACTTCAGCCCAACCACAGAGAATGAAGCCAAAGCAAAGAGAAAGTGGAGTCACCCTTTGGTTTTCCTATCTGACCTAGTCTTAAAAACTCAATTTGAAGGCGGCATTAGGGAAGTAAGATATCATTTATCAGGAGCGACAGATCCAATCTATAAATTAGCATGCTCAGCCTGGGAGTCAGGAGGCAGAGATATCTATCAATTCTCCCTGGCAGGCTGACACAGGCGCACAAATTTGGCCAATTCCCCAGAGCAGCAGCTGGTCTCCAGCAGGTCTGAGGACCCAGAAGTGCTCGGAGGGCAGAGATGGTGACAGGGACATTACAGGGGGAAACCCTGGGGATGAGCACCACTCCTCTCCCCCTGCTCTTCTCTATCCCACCATCCTCTGTGAAACAAGAGGCCCCCAGCAAAACAGAGTTTTCTTCTCAGTCCCAAGGCGCAGTATATTTTTAAATGCTCCATCAAAGCATTCAGTATACGATGAGTTGCAAAACTGCAGCAGTCCATTAGGGAAAAGCTGGTTATTTTAAGATCTACATCCATATAGCTCGCCTCCACTCTGAAAATAAAGGTTAAACCATAGAAATAAAATCTGTAGGACCTACACAAACATAACTGAAGATGTATACTTCTGTCTCTGTGGTCTGGGGTTTAGGGCCGCTCATCTCAGCCCCTGGTGACTTTTGGTGATAACGACCACAGGAGGAGCAGCTGTGGGGACAGCTCCCACCAGAGGAAACAGCACCACAATGATGGGGGCTCAGGGGATGCCACCAAGCAGCCCATAAATAAAAGCCCATGCAGACAGCAGGTACCGCAAGCCTTTATGGGGCTATAAAACATCCCCAGCTGCCAGAAGGGCTGGAAGGGATGGGTAAGGAATCTAATTTCACAAGATTTAAAGCAGGTGAGAGAGATATAAATGTGTGTTTTTAATAGTAATTAATGCTGCCATTCAGAAGCACTTAAGCTCTGGGCTCGGAGTGTTTCCAAGGGCCTGTCTCATCACTCACTGCCCCTGGGCTGCTGGGGGATGCTGCTCGCCCGCCTGGCCCAGGTGCGGTGTGGGGATGTCCCACGTGTCACCAGCAGGACAAGGGGCACGCCAGCCACCCACGGGCAGGGCAGAGCTGGCAGACAAGCTGCAACGCTCGCTTCTGGCCAGATCCCAGCTTTGCAGAGGAATCACGGAGCTCACCGCCTCTGCTGCAGGAGAGCACCCACGGAACGCACCACGGCTGTAGGTGGGGTGAAGGGGGCTGCGTGACCCCCGGGTGCTTCACCTCCCAGCGCCAGCCCTGCCCGACCGGGACCCGGTTCCGCGTGGGAAGGCTCCAACCGCGTGCCAGCCCTGCCCTCTAGCGTCACTTGTGCCACTTGCAGCGCTGCTCTGGCTCCCGCCGGGCTCCGGGGCTGCAGGGGTGCAGCAGGGGCAGCTCCCGGCCTTGGGTGCCCTCGAGCATCCCTGCAGCACTGCCGGGCACGTCCACCCCGCAGTGCCACCCCTCGGTGCCACCAGCCCGTCTGCACCGCACTCTGTGTTTGTCTGCTGTGCGAATGCAGAGGCATATGCTGTCCTGAAGGACCCCAAGCTTCCTGCTGTTACTGTGTTTGCTGTTCTGCGTGGCTCATCCCACACCGACAGGCTGCTCGGCACTTCCGTGTCTCCTGTGCAGCTGGGAAACGCAGTTCCTGCTGCCTCGCCCCAACACCATTGCCATCTTATCAGCTGGGTTATCAGCTGAAAGGCTTCCTTTTATGTACGTCATGTGCTGCAAAGGGAAGGGGGGAGTTCTCAGGGCAATAACGCCTGTCTTATTGTGAAAGGTTTGGTGTTAAGAGGGAAAGGATCGGGTAAGATGCAGGAGTGCGCGTGTGTGTGTCCTGGCATTCCTTCACCTGCAGCCCGGCAGTGCTGCCTGTTTTCCATCCCAGGCCCTATGTTGATGGTAACTTTATTTCCAAAGCACTCCAGGAACATCATAGACAACCGAGGGCTGTTCTGCCCAACATGGTGCCCTGCTAATACACGGGCAGGAGACAGGGCGCAAAGATACATCGGTCTCATGCATATAAGGAAGTCAATCGCTGCTGCTATAGCATAATAAACATCCTCTATAAGGAAGCTAAATATATTTAACTTCTCAAAAACTAGGCTAAGATGTAACTTCAGCTTCCTGTAAGCGCCAGCCTGAGAAAACATTGGCAAAGCTGTAACAAGAGCCAGAGGTCGAAATCTGGAACTAGGCGACTCCAAGCATGAAAAAGTGTGCATCATTCTGAGGGAAATACCTGGCCACTGGAGTCGTACTGCTACTGTCCCACCGAATTCAATAGCCCTGGGCACATTTTAAAACAAGGTTGATGTCATTTCCTACAGGAGGAGCAGGAATGAACCCAGGAACGCCCGAGGCTGTGCGGGAGGCCCACGCTGCCACAACTCATGTTATAACCCTTTAATTAGCACCTTCCCCTGAAATCTCTGAAGCGCCCCAGAGCAGAGCACCCGTGGGGCAGGCAGGACGGCTCCGGCACGGTAACTCTGGCAGACAGCTCTTCCAGCCAGGCAAGCCTTGATTCAGGGCACTTGTCAAAGCCATTGCCATGCTGCAGAGGAGCTCTGCCTAGGGGGATTGACCGGCGCAGCTATCGCAGAACGACGTGATTATTTGAGAATAAATCACTTTTATTTTGGAAAATGCTGTCAACATCAGGGAGTTATATTGTCAGAGCTGAGATAGCCGTTCTGGTCAATTTTCCCATGTAGACGTGCCATGCATGTGTTATGAGTCTGGAGCATAATCTCCCAAGAGAAGCAATGAACATTTTATTGATTGGGATATTTCAAACTTGTGCAGGATGAAGCAATCTTTCACGTGCTGGATGGGATCGAGGGCTGCGGTTTCTTTTTCCCATTTCTAATTTCTGTGTTTAGTTTAAAGAAGACAGTTTGAACAGCACAAGCAAGAAGCAAAGGAAAAAAGATCTCTATCTGCCTCTGATGCTGTCAAACCTGCAACGTTATTGGTGGGAGAGGTAATTTCTTTCCAATTCAAGACATGTGCAAAACTGGGCCCAGCTGGAGAGGTGCCTGATGCCCCGTCACAGCCCGGGGGGCGAGGCCCAGCCATCAGCACGTGTCCACAGTGACTGCTGAGGGTTTTGCAGCAGTGAGGGGGGGTTTGCAGCAGTGCCTGCTGAAGTACAGGGTCAGCTGTTGTACTGAGCTGTGCTTGACACTGAACCCATGGCTGCCTCCCACTACCACGCGGAACCTGGTACTCATTTTAACTCAGCAGCTTGTTTGCTCAGCAGTTAGAATCTGCAACGTGCTGGGGAGTTTGGTGTTGAAAAGGCTCCTTTGTGACAAGGACTGTTTAGCTAAGGCGGGACACCGCGGCAAGTGGGTGCGCACAGATGGGCACTCTGCACCCGGAACAGTGACTCAGGGTTGCGGGACGGTCACTGCAGCCGGAGAGAGAGAACGTGCAGCCTGTGCCAACACTCCGGTGACCTGGGACGCAGTTTGTTCCTGCAAGGCTGACGCTGAGGCAGTGGGTGCAGAGTTCAACACCGCCCACACATCAGCAATGGAGCAGTTAGCAGCGCTGGCAGTGACATTCTCATGCTCAGCTTTACACGTTGGCACTGCAGGAAGAGAGACAAGGCAGCCAGCACCTCCCTGCACTGCCTGTATGAGCTGTTCACGGATGTCACCACGTCTCCTTCATTCAGGTCATACGGGGAAGGGCTCACTGACCTCCACGCAGTGAGAATTTCATTTCTGCAAATATGTTAGCACGTGAAAGATGCTGGTAGGAGACAGCAGAGCCAGTACTCCTCCCAGCACAGGCACTGCCACCAGTAACCTCCCAATCGCCCCAGTCCCAGCCAGCTCCCGGCTGTGGCTCCCTGTTGGCCAGCAGCACCCCTTGGGGCCTCCCAGAGGCATTTACAAAAGTTGCAAAACCCGCAGGGCGTGGAATGGGTTTGCTTCTGGAGATGGGATGAGCCCCACCGTGCTGCGCTTGCTGGGAAGCCAGCTCCAAGGGGCAAGGACGGCAACGTGGCTGTCAGTACTGTCCTGCTGCTGGCACTGCAGCAAGTAAAACAGGGAAAGGACTGAAACAGAAAATAGGCAAAACCTGCAAGTGCTGCAAGAAGAGACTGTGCAGGGAAGAAAAGAGGAGTTACCCAAAAGGCGGGGAGGGGAATGGGTATGTGAGGTCTTTATTTCCCACAGCAGAACATGTAGGCCAAGAAGCCTACAAGATGTTATGAGCTACAGAATAAGAAAATCCCGTCTGAATTACCCCAATAACGCGTGATGTACTGCTCCCTAAGGGGAACAGGAGGTAAGAAAAGCAGCCACTGAGGTAAGCAGAAGCAACCACTCCCCAACAAAGAACTGGAAGGTCTACAAAAAGCGACTGGAACAGAGAAACTGTGATGCTGTGAAAGCTCTGGCCTTAAAAAGAGCAAATTCTGCACAGGCCGCTGCTGGGATGCCTGACCGGGGCTGGCTGGGGCTCTCTGCTGCCTCTCGGGTGCCTCAGCACCGGCACTGGGCAGGGCACGGAGCCCAGCTGGCTGCGTCCATCGCTGGGCTGCTGCAGCAGCTAACTGCCCTGCTGGTGCCCATGCCGGGACAGGGGCTCCCTCTGCCCGTGGGGCAGCACCTCTGTGCCGTGCAGGTGACAGCCCTGGCACAGGCTGCCCAGAGGCGGCGGGGTCTCTTCCCTGGAGACGCTCAGAACCCGCCCGGACGTGGCCCTGAGTCCCCGCTCGGGCCGTCCCTGCTGGAGCGGGGCTGGGCCGGACGGACGCAGAGCTCCTGCCAGTTCCGGCCGTGCCGCCGCTGCTCTCAGCCGGGCCCGGGCTCGCTGCCC
>WBMW01001022.1:759-12941 GCA_013396635.1 Penelope pileata | reverse complement strand
TCCTTGCCTGTCCCTTCTGAACAACTTGTAGCCACTGTTCATGCTTTGACTATTGCTTAGAGGTTACTATTTTACATTAAACCATGGGTGTCCAAATGTTTGGCTTGGCTGGGGCACACTGAGTCAAGATTTGTCTTGGGCCGCATATAAAATATATAATATAATTAATGTATGTAACTAACAAAACTTACTTTTTTATATTTTTTATTAAAACATTAAAAAAGAGAGCAAAAAACCCATAAAACTATTGGGATGTTTGACCTTTTTGTGAAACTAACGCATCTGTCTGCTTCAGTTGAAGTGGTTGCAATTCTTAGTGAGTTCTCAAAGTGCTCATCAGAGATTTTTGATCTAATTTTACTCTTCCTGTGCTTTACCCTTGAAAATAGTTTTTCACAAATGTATGTACTGCCAAAAAGTGACGACATCAATAAGGTATGATTGTGAGCTGAGGTCCTACAACTTCTGGATAAATGTCTATTTACTGCTGCATCTGTGCCAGCTGAGAAAGGTTATAACCTCAATGAGTGTTTGTGGCCCTGCTATACGCCCACCAATTGTTTTGCCTGCTCAACTGTTCTTAAAATAGTTTCCTAATCATTTTAAATCAAAACGATCTTGATTAACTAAAGCCTCCATCTGATTTAACTGCTGAATTTTGGCTGGAATGAGTGAAGGTGAAAATGTGTGAGTAGCTCAGTGGGTAGCTATTGATGTATGAGAGAACAGGAAGAATGTTAAGGGAGGCAGGCAGGCAGGCCTGACAGCAAGCTGGAGCAGTACCTCCTGGTGAGTACTGCCAAAAAGTAAGACTGCCTTGTGTGTACACACTTGCATTGTGCCTACAGGCTTGGACTAAACATTAAACTAGATTTCAACTTCCTTAGAATATCACTGTGTAAAACACTCAAATAATTTCCACGCAGTAGAAACCCAGATCTAAAGATTGGCTGAGAATGACCCTCACACTCACTGCCGTCTCCTACATCTGACCAATATCTTTCAATAACATAAGGAGCTCTTTAGATGATTGTGTTTACAGGTCCAACATGTTAGATCATCCTTCTGTAGGCACAGCAGCAGGCAACAAGTCTTTTCAGAACAAGGAGCATGTAAGTGATCTGCAATTGGCAATGCTCTGAGACTCATGGGAAGAACTTAATAACCGGAAGTATTGCAATCCTAGAGGTGACAAAGCTTAAGTTAGGTTTTGTTTGATCTGAATACCGCAACATCACTCCCTGAGTATATGAATCTTACCTTGATTAACAGATCCCACTGAGCTATACTTCTAAGAAGAAACAAGATACCATGATAGGAACTCAGAATCATGATTTCATATATCTGGAATGTTGTATCAAAAGATTATATTTTGGCAGGTCTGGTGACCTTCATCTTTATCAAGGACTTTTATCAATATTCCATGTTTGTTGTCCTTGGACTTGTGGACTAAAGCTTCAAAAATAGGGTCAAAAGTAAATATTAAAGGTTGAAAAAATTCCCATATAGCCAAGTGCTAAGGAGAAAGTGTCAATTTATATCATATGATTTCCATAGCTAATCTTTTTCAGTTAGTTCTGTCTGAGGTCTTTCTTTGCCTTTCATTTCCTCTATCCAATTACAGAAAGAAAGAATTACTGGTGTTCTTCCTTAGGGGATATGACAATGTGAAAGTGTAGCAAAAAATTCGCAGAACTTCATATGGTTAGGCATAGTAACGAGGGCTAATCCATTAAACCAAAATGTGGAGGTAAATCTTGACACAATTTTTCAGGTGAATTGAAAGACTGTTAAAAGTTCTCAGGTAGGCATTTAGGAATTCCAAGCCTTCTGTCTGTTTATTTAGTTATGGTATAAAAAAAAAAGAAAAAAAATAAAAGCCACCAAATAAATACAATATTGCCTCCAAGCTGTAAGAAATTGGAAACTTCTGCAAACTAAAGAGCTAGCTTGGAGGAATAGTCCTCCAAAGAAAAAAGGAAAGTGTTCTTTCACATGTAATCCTTAGCCTTCCCTGCTGAGACTTCCACTACAGTGACCACTATCATCCCTTGTGATACTAGTCACTAAACAGCCATCAGAGGGTAATTATTCTCATATACGCATGACAGATCTGAAGTGGCAGCCATGACATAAAATGCCCTATCTTCTTTCACCAAGTCCCCCAAGCAGTCCATTTCTCACTACAGACCAGTGATACTTAAAAGTTTTACATATTATTTTCATGGTTTTTTTGAAAAATATTTTTAAGCATTTGTGCTATAAAGTTCTGAAATTTGAGTTACGCAGAAAACACTACTACCTCATTTTTAGTTAGGTTGCTACTTTTTTTGATGCTTTGCAAACATTGGGAAACTGGTTATGACCATTTACTTCAAGAGCATTGCATCACTACACAGTGACTCTTTCCATCAAATCAGTTTATATTGCCCGTTATCTCAGGTGTAATCCATAGCACTCACTTATACCCAACTGACCTGATAACATTGTTAATCACAACACTGAAATATTTCAGATTTTTTTAACTACTTATTTTGAACTCTAATTCCATACTGCCTCTGTTAATCTACACAAGACAAAATGATGTCTATTGAAAGACATCAGATCACACAACACATAAGATATTTCAGGCTCTGTGCTCTTGGTTCCTGCAGGAGTATTCTTTGCAATTTATAGCAGGAAATCAAATTCTCTAAAATCTAATTATTTCATACATGGAATTCAGCATAACTTCCCTCTCCCTCATCCTTTATTTGACAGGATGATGAGTCTGTTTTCTATAGCTTTTTTTTTTTTTTGACACAGTTAACATGTTTGAAATTAAAATTGTAACTTGACATAGCTCTTTTCCCATCTCTTTCTTTGTGGTTATTATACCTAATGGAACTATTGAGTTTATTGGTTTTTTTTTATTATCATTATTATTTTTAATTCGTGTGGTCTATTGTAAAATAAGAGCTTATTTTACTCCAAAAATGTCTTTTCATTGCTCTGGTTTGTTCAGAATTATAATATATTTTTTCCAAAGGTAACAAGAAAATTCAGTCCAAAAACATGTTAATAAGAGTAGTAACAACAGAAAAAAAAAAAAGAAAAAAGAAAAAAAAACAGCTTTACTTCAACATTAAAATTCATCTTCAACTGCTTTGTTCTGTAATAACTAGGTCATCAGTTTAGGTGCTCCTGCTTAAAATGCATTTAGCATCCATATGTATTCCCTAACCTAGAGGCTTGATATTTTTAATGAGATTATATCAAGGAATGTGAAGACTGGAGAGTGGTAACATCATTTTAGTGTGTAATTCCCAGAACTCTGATCCGTTTCAGGGAGGCAATTAAGACTGCTGACTACAATAAATGATACTAAGAGATTATAGAGGTCTTTTTTCTGCATGAATGCATAGTTTAAAAAATAATTTAGGTTTATTTAACATAAAAAACCACCTCTAGAGGGGGGATTTTTTTTTCTATTTCAGTGATTGTAGGGAATATTTTTTTCATCATTTATCTACAAGGATTTTGTGGTGTATTCTTGTAATAAGGATAACTTTGAGATGCTGTGATAAAATAGGTGCATTTTAATTATAAGTAATTTCCTTTGTGTTGCTCATTTCAAAACATCCACTAAGCTGTGGAGCAATTGAGTGGTGTGTTTATGGTGTGGGGGATTATTTAATTGTGGGCTTGAGGCTTTGTTTTTTTCATTTTGTACTTTTTTAACCTCTGTGGAAAGCCAATAATTTAGATCAAAAACTTCATGGAGATTAACCCCTTGTCTTACTACTGACCACGAAAACTACATACACAAGAATATAGAAGAATTGTTAAAAACAAATGCACTGGAATCAAAAGTTTATTGTCTTGAAGAGTTAATTCTGGCAGAGAGGTGACCTTTATCCCTACATACTCACTCATTTTTTTTTTTTTTTTTTTATCAAACCTCTCCAAAGGGACTCATCATATGCAGGGCTCTATGAAGAGAAAAAGAAGAGCATTGTCCTTATCACCTCCTTCCAGAAAGTGGCAGAGTAATAGGACTTTGTAAGGCGAAATGAAGCCCAGTCTGATGGCTGCTGATTAAAAATTGACTCTGCCACATCAAAGAAGAGTTGAAGGTGAAAATGATGATCACTTCCCTCTCCCAGGGACCCTGCACCATTTCTTTTATTCAACCTTGAAAGGTTCTTTCTGAATAAGATAATATCCCTTGAGTCCATTCTGGCTAGGCGGCATGGGAAAATGTAGATCAGTATTCTTATTCTCTATGAAAAAATGGGATTTTGTTAATGACATAGCACTCTAAAGTGATGGCTTGTATGTGGTAAATGATGAGAAATTAATTATAAAATGCCTTTTAGACTACAGATCAAATTAATTGCTAGTATACATCTACAAAAAAAAAAACACTGTAAACCCAAACTGCATTTCCTGCTTCTTTGCTAGAGATTTTTGTATTTGAAACACAGTGTAGCTTGTTCTTCTCTTTCTGTTTTCACATTTTTTTTACGGAATTTTTTAGTTGTGCTGCCATCTGTGAAATAATATCACTGAAATGTAAAATTTTATGGCTGGACTGAAGCATGTGAATATCTATTTTGTGATAGATACATATACACAGAAAGTAAGAGACAGTCAGTCACTCAAGTAATAAACTATGAAGAGAATACGTAGATAGGCAGAATTAAAAAATGCATGTTTGTGGACATATGAATGCTCAGAAAGATATACAGCTGTGATTTTTTGCATGATGCTGTATTTCCACTAGTTAATGTGTGTGTCAGAGAGAGACAGAAAATTTACAGAGAAGCTTGTTTGAGAAATCTTCCTCTCTGTTTTAGCTTTTGGTTTTACACCTCATACCAGTAATTTTGAAGTGCAATGCAAACCTTTTAATTCAATGTAACTTTTGTTCTACTTAATTAGACTGACAGGCAATATGCTCAATATATAGCGCAGCATCTCAAAATATATAGCTTGATTAACAATAGCAAGAAAGTTCTTGCATGAAAAAGCATGTTCAAAGGAACAATTTTAAAAACATGCCCTCCCTGTCTGCTCCCCAATATACACACTTCTCGTGGATCTTCTGCTGGTAAGGACGTTCCACATCTATAGCAAATGATTAGAAGCAATGTTTGAATTTGAATATTATATGTTAGAATCTCAATAAAATTAGGATAACATAGTCCACCTAATGGCTGACAATGACTGGCAATATCCACAATTTTCATGCGTACTTAATTATCTACATATCATTGGACTTGTCCCAATACGCACGTTTTAAAATTAAAAAAAAAAAGTTACAAGCGAGTAATGTATATATTTGAATGCTATAGCATGTAAAAGCTTTAACTGTATGTATGTTTGACATGTATGAATTACACAGTAAAACATAAGTTATTTATTCATGCTGATGAATGACATAAATATCACCCTGTTGAAATTGGTGCAATTAGAACAAACAAGTGATTATGTCAGAACAATGGAAATAACATGGTAATGACATCAAAACAGTGAGAATAACAATAACACCCTCCCCTCATCAATGTCATCTGTCTTCTGCTACTTCTTAGAAGAAAGGATTTTACTAAAACATTGTGCAGTATTTCTGCTTCTTTTTTTACATGCTGTAACAAGGTGAAATGTACAGAAAAAATTGTTTAAAGCATCTTTTCTTTCCCAGTTTGTTATAGAAGGCAACTAATTTGAACAATACAATGAAGTACAGTGGAGAGATTTAATGATCAAGAGCTTGTTTATTACAAATTAAATTTGCTGTGCAAAGATAATAATTTTTATCTTAGTGAGCTCTCAATGTGTTAATAATCTTTATTGTAATGAATATGAGCTCATAGTCTTAAAAACATCTTCTCTCCCTTCCTAATTTAATCAACATTTTAAAATGTTCAGATGTCCCAGTCACCTAGGGCTACATTATTAACATGATACTTACTTTAAACAGCTTCTCAGTATGATTGAAGAGAGCAATTCTTACAAGTGCTACCTTTAATAAGAATAGAAAAGCAAGGATAGCTTGTTTTCTTCATTAAGGCTAACTTTTGATCTTCAAGTTTTATAAATAGAATATACACCGCACAGTTCAGCAGCCTCTCTCATGTGATACTACTAATGCTAATGAGTATGTTACATGTATGTGTTAGGGGAGAATGGACATAAGTAAGTTATTTATAAAAGCAGCAGGTATTTATTAAGACATATGTTAGATCACGAAAGAAGTAAAATCTTTTGCCAGATTATTTTATTTCTATTATGTGCTATCTACAGTAGCAGCAAAACGTGCTTTTGTTTAATGAGTCTGCTTGTGTGAGCATTCTGATGAAGCCTGGGTTATAAAATCTGTGGGTTTACAAGAATGCTCCCCCACAACTGTAAGGCATGTAACCTTTTTTGTCACTGGGAATATCAGAGATACAGTAAGTAGAAAGTACTGTAAAACATTACTATCAGCTAACACAATGAGTTTTTAAATTCAAGATTATTTAGAATATGGGCTGTAAAGCAATCTTCTCAAGGAGTCAAACTGGAATATTTCAAGTCTGAGTGTTGCAGAAGTATATCTAGATATGGGGAATATTGAATAACAGTAACAATAGTAATTTTAGGAAAAGTTTGGACAAAATGACAACTTTTAAATAACTATTGGCATGCTTTTAAAAAATTTTAAAGTTTGGTGACTATGATAATTCCAGTAGTGCTATACTATTGCTGTTTTTGAATAACTTGTCCAATCCACAGATTTGACATGCAATCCTTTGAACAGAGAAAGTTATGAAGTCCCTTCCAGTATCGGGCCTATATTCAAAAAGTTGTTCAATATCCAAGTACAATAAAGTTTATATTTCTGTATAGTTAATC
Source organism: Penelope pileata (assembly GCA_013396635.1). NCBI lineage: Eukaryota > Metazoa > Chordata > Aves > Galliformes > Cracidae > Penelope > Penelope pileata. Next base: position 6,065 of record WBMW01001022.1, on the reverse strand, counting down.
CTTTGAATTCTGGGGAAGAGTTTATAGTGAGATGATTCTATTTCTGGGGATAAGATAGCCAATGCTCTCTTACTTTGGGTTTCATTTCTTGTTAGAAAACATCTTTTGCAAATGTTCCCTTGGAAAATCTATACAAACTACATACACTCTCAGGCCACCTAACTTTTTACATTTGGGATACAATAGAAATACAGTTATGAAGTTTTGATACAACTTCAATTCAGTGGGACTACTACAGATTTCAGCGGCTATTGGACTTGCTATTAGAAGAACAGAATGAACAGGATAGGAACATGTAAAGCTGGATGTTTCCCTGTAAGCAGTGACTGATACAGTAAATTTGCCCATCCAGTGATTTACCTCTTAAAGTGTTAAAGCAAGATCCTTTAATCTTTTGGTAATTTCCGAACGGGGCCTTTTTCCTTTTTGAGCAAATGGTAGCTTAGTTTATCTTAGTGATTTTCTTTTGGTTAATTTCTCTGTTTTAGGATTGCATTGTAATTCATCCTATTATATTATATTCATCACAAACTACCCACTGTATTCATTTGTCTTTTTGCTCTCTTACTTTACCCCAAGGTATTCAGGAGTCAGAAATTAGAAGTGAGTCAAGCTGAGACTATGTCTAAAATGTTAAGCAGAAGTTGTTTAATGAGCCAGCAAAACATATGGGTGTACAGGATGATCAAGCCCTTAGGGAAGTAACAAACATATGAAGGGTTAATATTTAAATAGACTACAGAAGTTTAATGTATATGACATAATATGTTATATAGGAAGGCGTGTTTGCAGACTCTGCTTCTCTGCAGTTTTATCGCACTTGTCTGCTGAGTAGCTTATCATTCTTATTTCATCGCCAATTATTCATTTGCACTTGACTTTTTTCCAAAATACTAAAATCAAATTTGACTGTTTGTTGAAATGATGAATTGTTAGATTAAAAGTAATTTGATCCACAGACTCTCTTGTTCTCAAGTAGAAAAAAAAAAAATGGATCATCACTACGTAATGTTTTCTTTAAGCACTACCTTGTGCCAGGGAATAGTGCAATTGTCATGAGATTTGTAGCAATAAATAAATGCAAGTAAATGCTCATACTACCTGACTTTGTAGTCTGATATCTGCACTGCAGACAGAATACTTGAGTACCTACAAAGGCATGAATACGTTGCTGCACATCTGCAAGGGCTTTTTAGGTTTGTTGGTGTGTCTGCTTGATCACGAGGCTGCCACAGACTGTACTGAGCCAGTACATCTATGGCCATCCATGGTAGATTCATGTTGGATATGGGGCACAGTTAGGCCATGTACTCTTGAAACCTACTTAGTGCTGTAATATTGACATTCGAACAAATATTTTTGAATGGATTTTCAGAAACATGCTGAGAATGCAGACATTTCCAAATGTCAAATACCATTGACTCTCTCAACCCAGTTCCTTAAAGAATTATCCATCAGCAATCAATTGTCATTACAGGACAGCCTTAAGAAGGCCATTAGACATTTTCACTTTTATTTACAACATCAGAATTTGCTGAATCACATTGTGGTTGTTTTGTACCATGGAAAGCTGTACTAATAGTAAACTCAATACAATCACAGCAAGAGATCAGTGTTGTGGGAATTACACAAAAAATGCCACTTTATTTACAGGACATCTGAAGAACTTATTGTATCTATTTGCCTACCATAAGGTAGTTCTTTTCTACAAAGATCAACTGCATGCTCTCTTATATTACTTTGTTTGATTTGGAATATACATTTCTTACAGTGCTATGACAAGAACTTTGACAACAAAGCACATATAACCTGTATGTCCACATACAAAAAAAGGAATGCAACAAATCTCCATTATGGAGGGTGTGGGCAAAAAATGTATCAGAAGAAAAGCTTAGGAAACAAAGAGAACTGCTTCAGATGTATGTATGAATTGTGTGTGCCTGAACTTGCTACAAAAATAGAAAAGAATCAGAGATTTAAATGTTTTGATTGAATAGAGGAAGGAACTAAGAAGAACTTAGGTCTTTTTTTACCATCTGCCCTTTTATATTGCTTTTTTTTTCATTTCATTAGAAGATACTGTTAAATTAAATATAACTGGATCAGCAGCTGGATTAGAATGTTGTAACTAACACTGTGTAAAATATAGCTGGAAATATGTGTTCAATAGGACTGATTATGGGCTAGTAAATTCAGTTTATGTGTGACATTATACACAACTCTTGATGAAAGCTGTTCAAGTGGGGTTTTGTTTTGTTTTTACTCCACTTGAAATGGATGAGAAGCTAAGTTGGTGTCTTTATTGCTAGCAAGAGGTCTTCTACTATACACAGAACTTTTAGAGTTATCAGATTTAATATAGTTTGACATTCAAGTGTCAAGTGTGGACTAGGCAAAATCTCAAGCTCAGCACTCATCTTTGTAAGACAGTGTTGTATATACAGCCTGGAAAATCGTGAAGGTCTGTGATAGTACAGAGCATGCAGATACAACACAGCTGTCTCACAGCATGGTTGGAACACTTCTGTCTGGCAATGGGGATCAGTTGTCACCATCTCTCAAAACCATAATTACAATCATCCAGTGATGAGGACTATGCTGTGTTACAGATGTCTCAGCTGTCTTCATTAGAGGCTGGAATTGTCTCTCAGGGAAGTCATGGAATAACCACATTGCAAAACAAGAGTTGCCTCTTCCTCCACTTTTTGTCTCTCACAGATCACTGTGTACAAATTATTTCACAACCTAGTTGCCTTCCTCTCAATCAACCACAGACTATTCTAAAAATCTGTAAAAACGGAAAAAAGGTTGCCTTAAAGTATTTTGTTAGTTTGTTGTTCTGTTGGTTTTTTGGTGTTATTATTTGAGGAGAGGATTTGTCCCTTGAGTTTCCAATTACAAATATATAACTGTGGACCAGTTTTGAATTAATCACTCCACTTACAAAACCAGATTTTAATTTCGGAATAAGAATATTTACTCCAGTCAGATAATATTTGCTGTAACAAGAAGCTCTGAAAGTGTAAAAAGATTGTGAAAATAATTTTTATATAGCCATAATTTTTACCATAAAATACATTCTTTAATAAATAATTTACTGTCATGTGATTTCGCCCTTACACAACAAATTTGTCAGCAAGGACCCCATGCCAAGCAGACACAGCCATGAAAGCTGTGCCTAAACTTGTCTGTATTGTGTTTTCCAGCTTGGTTCCACTGTTCACCCAGGCAGCCTGCGCAGCACTGAGTAGTGTGAATGCATTTAATTACAGTCTGACATGTGTATTCCTGAGAAACAAAAGGCTGTGAACTGAGGGTGATGATTAACTGTTCTACCAGATAATTGCTTAAACTACTACTTATATTATGCTGCATTATCTCTTTTGAACAAAGTGATTATTGGCCCTTTGTGTAGCGATTATACAATGTAAATGCAATCTTGCTGTTTTAAATGTTAGAGTTTATGTTTAATGTACTTTTATTTGTAATGAGGGGTACAACTTTAGAATTTCTTTAAAGGTTTATTCTTCAACTGGAAAAAATGAAAAAACAGGAAGACAAGTCTCAGTTTCTCACATTGGTCCAAAGGCAATTGTTTTCAAATTGTTTCCGAAATCCCTTCTTTAAGGGACTGGAAAGCACGACATCCTGAGTTTCTGAAGAGATCAACTGATAAGAAATTAGTCTAAAATCCCAAGGACCTTCCAATAAAATAGATAGTCCATGAATTTTCACAACAAAGAGGAAGTAAAGGTTATTAAGAATATTGAATATACAGAAGACAATATCTATGTATTAACAACTTGTTCTGGTTTCTGAAGTAAAGTTAATTGAAATCAAAGATGGAAAGGTATTGTATTCCTTGCAAAATTCTTTTGGAAGAAAAAAAAATCATACTTTAAGAAGAATCTGCACCAGAATAAGGTACTGTGCAAATGAACACCTTCCCATTTTGGACATTCCCACAGTGTAAAAGTTATCTACACTGAGAAAGGATACACGGAAACCATTAGAGAAATGAGCAACATGGAACACAGAATTTTTTCAATGTACAGAAAAAACAGGAAGCAAGGTTGCATGTTTTTCACTGTTCACAGGACTGTGTTTAACAAATGTATCAAAATGCAGAAAATTATTTGCATAACTTGAGTTAGCACTGCACTGCACCCTTTCCATGTCCTGGTTTCAGCTCAGACAGTGTTAGTTGCAGAGTGATGGGTGCAGGCCAGGGACCAGACCGGGCTGGGCTGGGCTGGGCCAGGCTGTCGCCACGATGTCTCAGTGGCAGCAGGTGGAAGGCTGCATTAAGGGCTGTGCTGGGCAGCATGTGGCCTGTAGGCCATTTGTTGGACATGCCTGATCTAGTCCAACTGTCAACCTATCACCAGTATTGCCCACTGAATCACTAAACCATGTCCCTTAGTACCACATCCACATGCAGTACTTGAACACCTTCAGGGGCAGTGACTTAATACCTCCTTGGACCACTGGGTTCCAGTGCCTGACCACTCTTTCAGAGAAGAAATTTTTCCTAATGTCCAACCTGAACCTCTCCTGCTGCAGCTTGAGGCCATTCCCTCTAGTCCTATCACTAGCAAACCAGGAGTAGACGCCAACCCCCACCTCACCACAGCTTCCTTTCAAGCAGTTGTAGAGAGCAATAAGGTCTCCCCAGAGCCTCCTCTTCTCCTGACTAAACAATCCTGGTTCCCTCAGCTGCTCATCATAAGACTTGTGCTCCAGACCCCTCAACAGCTTCATTGCCCTTCTCTGGACATGCTCCAGGGTCTCGATGTCTTTCTTATAGTGAGGGGCCAAAAACTGAACACAGTACACCCAAGATGTGGCTTCACTAGAGCTGAGTACAGTGGGACAATCACTTCCCTGGTCCTGCCGGCTACACTATTTTTGATACAAGCCAGGATGCCATTGGCCTTCTTGGCCACCTGGACACACTGCTGGCTCATGTTCAGCTGAGCATCAACCAACATCCCCAGGTCCTTTTCCTTGACACAGTCTTCCAGCCACTCTGCCCCAAGCCTGTAGTGTTGCATGGGGTTATTGTGACCAAAGTGCAGGACCCAGCATTTGATCTTATTGGACTTCATCCCACTGGCCTCAGCCCAGCAATCCAGCTTGTTCAGATCCCTTTGTAGGGCCTTTCCACCCTCAAGCAGTTCGACATCTCCTCTCAACTTGGTGTCATTTGCAAACTTTTTGAGGGTGCACTCAATCCCTTCATCCAGATTATCAATAAGGATATTAAACAGGATGGGCCCCAATACTGACCTCTGGGGGACACCACT
>WBMW01001014.1:395-22465 GCA_013396635.1 Penelope pileata | reverse complement strand
TCTGCTGAGATGGTGGGCGTTGGTCAGCTCCTGCACTGCAGCATCCCTGCATCGCACGGCCACGGTGCCGGCTGCTGCCCTGTGCTTGGTTCCTTGGTGATTGCATTGCTGGAAACATTGGGTTTCTCACCGCTAGGCCCCATCCCCTGGTGCCTCCCATAGCAGCCAGTGCTGCCCTGTCCTGCTGGGGCTGTCTGGGCCTCCTCGTGTGCTGTCCTGAGGCCTGAGCTGCTCCCAGAGGCCTGCTCCCTCCCTAAAGCCTCTTGTGGCGCTCCCGTTAGCAGTGATCTCTCCACGGGAAGGAGGCCATACGGTGACATCCTGCTGCCCGCTCCCCACTGAGGGGTCAGTGATCTACGGGGCTGTCCCCAAGCACTCCCTCAGCACCAGGCAATGGTGGCCGTGCCCATGGCCTGGTGGTGGCTGTGCCCATGGCGCTGGGCAGCGCTTCTCCAGCCGCTGTGGCTCTGCTGCCAGCCCGGCCCAGGCCCCCACCCCGCTCTGCTGGCAAGCAGGAAGGAAACAGTTCCTGTTCTCATTATGTCTCCCGATAATAAGACAAATTACTGCAAGAGCTCGTTGCCTGTGCGATCTGTAATGCCTGTGGTCTGCTGCATCCTCCAGCATCTGCATCATTGGGTTCTGTATCCACAGCGACAGTGAGGAGCGCTGCTGGTGGTCCCCGTGTCACCTGCTGCCATGGGATGGGGTCGTGCTGGGCGCTCGCTCCTCTTGGAGCTTTAAAAGGTGGCATTTGCCTGTTCTGAGCCTTGGGTGCAGCGGCTGCTTTCACCTATTTGCACGCTCACCCCGTGGGGTGCAGCTTTGTTTCCTCCCTAAGGGCGCTTTGCAGCCATTCCCAGCACAGCAGGGGTCTCTGCCCACGTTGCAGTGTCCCGGTGCTGGGGCTCTGCAGGAGGAGAGGGCTACGAACCCACACGGATCAGAGTGCAGAATAATAATTCATCTCGGCAAATTGGAGACACAGCCTGAAAACACAGCAGGCAATTCAAGCTGGGGTGCTGCACGGAGGCAGGAACAATCCAGCAGGAACAATCCACTCCCTCCAGCAGAGCTGTGCCATGGCTGCTCGCCGTGAGCAGCTCTGAGGGTTGCCCTGCAGGGATGGAGCAGCCTTTGTGCGTGGGGACGGAGCGCCCTGCCCGCTGCGTTACAGTGGTTACCCCGCACCTCCCACAGCACCGCTCCCCGCCTGAACCCGCTGTGCCCCCATCACGTCCCCGGGTATTTTTAGACCCAAAGTGCTGTTTAATTGTGCAAAGGCGACCGGCCGGCCGCAGGAGGGAAGCAGGCGGTGGCGATAGGGCAGCTCCTTCCGTGCTCGGTGCCAGCGCTGGGCCCGTCCCGCAGCATCCCCGTGGGGAGCAGAGCCGGGCCGTGCTGCACCCCGACCCTGCCGGGGCTGTCTGCTCCTCACCCGCATCCCTCGCTGGACCCCGGGGCTGGCCCCGGGCCGGCGTTCCTCAGGGTCTGGCTCCCAGGCGCCGGCGGCTGTTTTTAGCCAAACGAAAGTTTGATGTTTTGAGATTTTCTATTTTGAGCTGTGAAGCTGGAGAAGTCGAGCTGCCTCTGACCCCTGCGTGTCTGCGCGGAGCAGCGGGGCTGGCCTGCCCTGCCCGGCGCTGGGGCTGCGGTTGCCCTCGGTCTTTCACCGCACGGTTGCCCCCTGCTCCCTCGTGCGCCGTGTTTGTGTGTGGGCCCATCTCCTGTGCTCTCTCGGGAGAGGACGGCCTCTCCTGGAGCCCCCAAGCAGGCTATGGGGCACCCTGCTCCAGCCCAGCACCCCTCGTGCCCCCACAGCCCAGCACAGCTCTGTGCTGGAGGGCACAGCCCGCAGAGCCCCAGCGGAGGCATTGGGCTCAGCCCAGCACCCATGGTGCTGCCACGTGGGGTCTGTCCCTGTGCTTTGTGCCAGGGGCCGTGTGCATGCTGTGTGCACATCCAGCCAGGGCGGGGTGGCAGGGAGTGCTGGCACTCGGTGGAGGTGCCACAGTGAGCTGTCACCACCGAGGGCCCACCCGCGGCTGCAAGGGGCGGATGGGGTGACCTGGGAGAGGAGCAGGGCTGGGTGCCAGTGGGGACAACCTGCTGGGCTCCCGGGAGGCAGACACCAGCCCCAGGTGTGCGATTCGGCCTCGTTTTATTTGCTGCCCTGCAAAAACCTGCGTTTCTGACAGTACCTTGAGGTCAGGCTCGGCAGCGCAGCCCTCTGTCCCCCGCTGTCCCTAGGAGCCGTGCCGGCCGGGGGCAGCCAGGAGCCTGCGGAAGGCGGCGCGGAAGTCCCTGTTGAAGATGGTGTAGATGATGGGGTTGAGGCTGCTGTTGCAGTATCCGATCCAGAAGAAGAAGCTGAAGACGGGCTTGGAGACGCGGCAGCCCTCCCCGCACACGGCCTCCAGGCTGTAGGTGAAGAAGAAGGGGAACCAGCAGAGCACGAAGGCCCCCATGACCACGGCCAGCACGATGGTGAAGCGCCGCTCCCGCACCCGCAGCAGCCGCTGCCGGCACAGTGACACGCTCTGGTGCTGGCTCCGGTGCCGCCGGCTCGGCCCCGCGGCCCACGACGTGCGGCCGTTCCCCTCCCCAGGGCGCGGGGCCGAGTTGCGGCGGGCGGCGAGGACGGCCGCGTTCCTGCGCGTGGTGACGCGGTAGATGCGGCAGTAGACGGCGGCCATGACGAGGCAAGGGGCGAAGAAGGAGGCGATGCAGGAGGCCAGCACGTACCAGGTCTCGTCGATCAGGTCGCAGTGCCGTGCCCGTGNCGAGGCTGATGGCACAGAGGTGCCCAATGGAGGCCGTGCACAGCAGCACGTCCAGCGCCAGGTAGAGGCTGCACCACAGGCTGCCGAAGTACCAGTAGCCCATCACCTCGTTGGCCAGCGAGAAGGGCAGGATGAGGATGGCCACCAGGATGTCCGCCGAGGCCAGGGATACGAGGAAGAGGTTCTGTGGGGCGCGCAGGGCCCGGCTGGTGGAGACAGCCACCACCACCAGCGCGTTGCCCACCAGCGTAGCCAGCAGCACAGCGAGGACGGCCAGCAGGATGAGCCCCGTAGCCGCCGGTGAGTGCGGGGGGCCGCCGGCCTGGCTGCCGTTACCGGAGGCGTTGGGGAGGGTGCCAGCGGCCTCCATGCTGCCCCGGCCGCGGCCCCTCCGGCATCCGAATCCCCATGGGGCTGCCCCCCGCCGCCCACGCCCCGCTCACCGCGGCCCTTCCATCGCCGACTGCTGCGGTTCTCGAGCTGACCCGGTCCGAGGGGGCTGAACTAGTGTTGCCCTCCCCGCTGCCTTCGTGCCGTCCCTGCAGCGGCTCCACCGTGGCTGTGCAGCAGCCCCGCTCGCTTGGGCAGCCGCGTCCCAGCCCCGGGGAGGAGGGAGGGCGGGAAGCAGGGAGGGAGGGACGGCCGCTATCGCTGGCAGGAGCCCAAGCATCTGTGGGCAGTGGGAGAAGCGGTCGTGGCCAATGCTTAAAGGGCTCCTGCTGGGGTCACTGGGGCGGGCGGGCTCCCACCACTGCAGTGCTCTGTGAGCCATAGATCAGCACCTCCCTGGCTGCCCCATGCTGTGCCCGGCCCACTGTCACGCTGCCATGACACCAACCTCGTCCACCAGCTCAGCCCTATGGGGATGGGGGATGTGGAGGGAGGTGCTGCCCACGGGGCACAGGCTGGCACCCGCAGTGCCAAGCATCGCCCATGGTGCAACCCCAGTGCTGGGCACCCTGCAGCCCCGTGTGGCTGTGCCGTGGTGATGTGTGGAGGGGCAGGATGATGGTGGGCAGGGCTGGCAGGGGCAGGAGCTGAAGACTCACACAGCCACAGCACTGTGCTCAGCCTTTATTAGACACTGGCAGAGCAGGGGCACTGGACACCAGGTGGGCACAGTGGCCGGGCACCCGGTGCCAGCTAGAGGCGGGTGGCACCATGCAGGGGCAGGCACGGGGAGCCCACCCGCACCGTGGGGCCGGGCATCTCCTCGGGGTAGGAGAGCGCGGGGTTGTCCAGCCCCAGCCTGGCCTTGTCGCGGGCAGCGGCCTCGCGCTCATCCCAGCCCTCGGGGCTGCGGCAGCGGTCGGTGCAGCACAGCGTGGCACGCGTGATCAGCCTGTCGAGCGGCTGCAGCGAGTGCATCCAGGCCGGGAGGAAGTCCCAGCTCTGCAGCCACTTGGGCAGGCGGCCAGGGCTGCGCGCCTGCAGCGCGTTCACCAGCCCCACAAAGAAGAGGAGGCCGAGGAAGGGAGCGCCCACCCCCACCAGCACCCGCCAGCCCGCCATGGAGATGCCGAAGACGAGGGAGGGCAGCAGGAGGAAGCAGACGATGAGGTACAGCACGGCGAACCAGCGGTACTTGGCCGTGCGCTCGCCCAGCGCCTTGGCCATGCGGATGGGCAGGCGGGTGAAGGGCAGCGGGTACCACAGCAGGATGCCCGAGATGTTGAAGAAGAAGTGGCAGAGGGCAATCTGTGGGGACAGCAGCATTGGTGGGCCGGGCTCAGGGGCAGATGGGCTTCTCCTGGTCTCTCTCCAGCCCCCAGCAGTCCGTACCTGGAAGGAGCTGGCCAGCTTGTCCCCCGGGCTGGCCAGGGCGGCCAGGATGGCGGTGGTGGTGGTGCCGATGTTGGAGCCGAGGGTCAGCGGGTAGGCACGCTCGATGCTGATCACCCCCAAGCCTGTGGGGAGGCACCCCCTGCCATCACAGCACTCACCAGTGCCCCACGCTCTCCCTTGTGGCACCCCAGAGCCCGTGGGCCGTCATAGTGGGCACCAGCACGTGGCAGGGAACTGGGCTTGGCTGGGACTCACCGATAAGAGGCGTGATGGCCGAGGTGAAGACGGAGCTGCTCTGCACCACGAAGGTCATCCCAGCACCCACCACCATGGCGAAGTACCCAGTGAGCCAGCTGAATGGGTGCGGGAGGTCTGCCGGGACACAGACACTGACATGGGCACCTCAGCTGGGGGCACCCAGAGCTCCTACATGGTGCTGGGGAGGGAGCTGTGGGGCCAGGTTCTGGGTGTAGGGCCAGGCTTGGGGCTGCGAGAGGCCCCAAGGATGGATGAGAAAGGGGACGTGGACACCAGGAGGATGTGGCAGGCATAAACAGAGCAGGGAGCAGGTAGGGATGGGGCCGGGAGACATGGAGGTCGTGCAGGGTGGGGGTTAGGGGTAGCCAAGATTGGGTCTGGGTCAGGCTGGGATCCCATCCCACCCATCCCATGGTGGTCCCTGTCCCACTCACCAGTGTTGATGACCTTCTGGATGACTTTGGCCACCTGCCCCTTGAGCAGGGAGTTGAGGAGTTTGACCAGGAGGATGAGGCAGGTGCAGAGCACAACGAGGGACCCAGCCAGCAGAACCAGCCCCACGGCCAGGTCCGGCAGCGGCGTGTCCGTGAAGAGGTGCTCGCCTGCCCCACAGCACGGCTGGGAGAGGGCCTGGGGCCTGCCCGGCCCCACTCACAAACCTGCCCCTGCCAGGCAGCCCCACACTGCCCCCAGCATCTCGCAGCCCCACCACACATCCTGGCACCAGCCCCATGCCCAGTGCCCCCATCCCACAAACACCTCTGGCCCTACAGGCACCCCCAGACCCACATGCAGCCCCCCTGCACCCACTCACACTTCTGCCTGGTGACATTGTGGAGGCTCTCGATTCCATTGCTGCTGCAATGGCCGGGGGCCGTGCAGTTTGGGGGGGGGCCAAGCCCCCCAGCAGCCATCTGCAGGGAGAGAGAGGGCTGCGGATGGGTCCACAGCATCCTCAGCCAGCCCCAGCCCACCACCCTCCATAGGGTGCTTTCTGGTGGGTCTGGCTGGCTCCCTCCAAGCCCCATAGCATGGCCCCAGAAATGCCACGAGCCCCTCACCTGGGGGGGCGCGGGGCCGCACCACACGCGGATGAGGCTGCGGTTGCGCAGGCTCTCGTCCCCCGTCGCGATGCCCGTGATCACCGACTTGTCCAGCTGCAACAACACATTGGAGAGGGCACTGGGGGGGCAGCAACACCCCCAGGCTGGGGACACCGTGATGGGGACACTGCTGCCAGCCTTTGACACAGCCACTGCCAAAGGGACGCCGGTGCTGCGGCCGTCACCGCTAGCACAGGGACAGCAATGCTGGGGGACCACCCTGGGGGACAGCACAGCTGCCCAAGGAGACCTGGATGATGAGCTTGGTGAAGGGCTCCGTGATGATCTTCAGCAGGTCAGGAGCATCCTTCCCAGTGCGGATGTTGAAGGTGGCCACCACCAGGCGGGTGACGTGGTGCAGGTACCCGCTCACCACCTCCAGCGGCAGCAGGACCAGCACTGACAGCCAGTTGAAGCAGTCATGCACCGTGGCACCGGCAAAAGCTCTGCGTGGAGAAATCTGTGCGTGGGCATGGGACAGCCCCTTGCCCCCCGACTTCCCTTGCCCCCTGCAGCACTCACCTCTTGAACTCACTGCGGTCGCCAGCCTGCATGAGGGCCACAATGGTGTTGGTGACAGACGTGCCGATGTTGGAGCCCATGATGATGGGGATGGCGGAGCGCACCTCCAGCACTGGGGACAAAGACCTGTTAGCCCCATGTGTCCCCACCCAGCCACCCCCTGAGAGCCCCAGGGGTGCACTCACGCCCCGAGGAGACCATGCTGACGATGATGGAGGTGGAGGTGGAGGAGCTCTGCACCAGCACCGTCACCAGGATGCCCACCACCAGCCCGGCCACGGGGTTGGAGAGGATGGCGTTGTCCTTGAAGATGTCCCCGGCCACCTTGCCTGCGAGAGAGCGTGGGTGGCAGGGCGCTGGAGCGGGGCTGCTGCCGGCTGCCCGGTGCCCCGCGGCCGTACCTCCGGCCAGCTGGAAGGCGGAGCTGAGCACGTCCAGGGAGCAGACAAAGAGGTACAGGAAGCCGAACATCAGGGGCACCTTGAGAAGGGAGACACAGATGGACTGGACCCTCGCCCAGCACCCCAGCTCTGCGCAAGACAAGAGAGAGTGTTAAACGCCGGCTGCATGTCCCCGTGCCCAGCCGTGCCACCTGGGTCCCTTCCACCTCCCTCTGCTCTGCCCGCAGTGCCCGGGGGCACTGAGCATCTTCCGCACCAACAGACCCCTGCTGCCCTCCTCGCTGGGAGCTTTGCTTGGGGCTCTCCATGATGGGGTGGCCTGGGGACCTCACCTGGCTTCTGCAGCTCTTCCAAGCCCAGCCGGGGCCCCTGCCAGGGCAGCGCATCCAGCTCGTAGCGCTCCCTGCCCTCCAGCAGCCGCCCCGGGGAGCCGGGGCACAGGAAGCCGTGGTCAGGACACGTCACCGCACCCACAGTGAAGGGGCAGGTGCGGGCACCCGGCAGCCTGTGCAGAGCTGGGGACAGGGGCACCCGTGTTACTGCCCTGTCCTCGTGCACAGAGCCCATTGGGTGCGTGGAAGCAGAGCTGAGCTCTGTGGGGTGAGGAGGATGGTGAGTAGGAAGGCTGGGGGACATACCTTGGGGGCTGGGGCAGTAGGCGAACTGGGGCCCGTGCACCACCCTTCCTGCCCGCACTGGGCAGCGGGGCATGGCCGGGCTCTCCCTCCGGTACGGCAGCATCGCTCCAGCTGAGTCTGAGCAGAGGCAGCCACGTGTCACTGCGGTGGGGCCACATCTGCACTGCTCCAACCACCACCAGCCCAAAACCCCACACGCAGCCACGCGGTAGCGGCACCTCCGAGGAGTGCCATCCCAATGGTCCCCTTGGCCACCACCCTCCTGCAGGGAAGGCAGCCCAGAGTTCTGCTCACCTGGGGTTGGCCAAGCACTCAGAGCAGTGCCATGTCCTCATGCCACATCCACTCGTCCCTCCAGCAAAGTGGCCCACGGGGCACCGGGGCCCTTTATATGCACTCCAAGAGCAAAGTCTAAGGAGCCCGGCGTTGCCCCTCGCCTCTGCTCGCTGCTCACCTCCTCCCCAGAAATTCCTGCAGTTAATGGGTAACCCCGCAGCATCCCACGTCAGCCGTGGCCGCGGGGCAGCATGGGGCACGCACCCCTGGGGGCTGGTGCCCAGCACACCCCTCCTCGCCTGCCCGAAGCTCCGCATCGCCACTCAGGCAGCCTCAGCACCGCGTGCTTCATCCCTCGCAGGAGAGGAGGAGGTCTCACTGCTGGAGCTTCCTGCACTGGAGGTGAGGCCCCGCAGTCTCCTGAGCATCAGCCCCGAGGGACCCGGCTCTGCTGGCCTGGCCGCAGTGGTGGTGGCAGCGGCTGCATCAGCATCACAGCAGGGTGCTGCCAGCAGGACAGGCAGCACTGCAGTTCCCCGTGTCACCGGTGATGGTGGCACACGGCCCGTGCCAGCACGCCGTGAGATCACTTTGTCTCAGCATGTGCGATGCCGGGCTGGGCAGGAGGGAGCAGTGCCAGCACTCCCGTCACCGCCGCCTCGATGCTGTTTATCATTACCCCCTGTTTACGCACCTCCGGCCAAGTTTCCATCCACCCACCAGTGCCCAGCAGCCGAGGGCACAGCCGGGGCCAAAGGCCCCCGCAGCACGGCTGCTGGTGGGCATCGGGTGCAGAGGGGCCATGTGGCCACGCTGCGTCTGTTCCTCCAGGGCTGGAAGGGGGAAACTGGGAGCCAGGAGCCGGGTCCTGCTGGGTGCCACATGGCTGCTGCCCATAAGTGCATCGGGGCACCTGCTGCACCCTGTCCCGTGCCCACTGGGGCATGGAGCACTGCATGACCCATGCCTGGGTCAGCCTGGCAGCATGTGCTTCTCCCTGGGCTCTGTGGGGACTGAGGGACACGTGTCATGCTGGACAAGGGGACCCCACGGGCCACGCAGGGCACCCAGCTGGGGGGCAGAGCTTCAGCTCCATCAGCCCGTGGCTCCGTGCCATGCCAGATCAGGAGGGACAGTGACAGCTGTGCACCATCAGCAGCAGCAGGATGAGGGTGTGCAAGTAGGTCATTGCTCACAGAGTAATTTTGCAGGTCCACAACCACAAATAAGCCAGGCACGATGGCATGTACGGGGACAAGTGGAGACCCTCAGGTACCCCGGGGTGCTGGTGGTGCTTGGGGACAGCCTGGGGGTAAGCCAGCCCAGGGACCCCCTGCCACTCACCAAGTCACACGCTCTGGAGCAGCCTCTTCAGGACAGCAGGGGCATGGAGGTTTCCTGCAGGGGCAGTGGACAGGGACCCCCCATGGTCCCCATGCCCAGCTCTGCCCACAGGGGAGGCCGGTGGCCGCGTGTGCCCTGTGCCCAGGGGATGCGGTGGCTGCTGCCCCCGCAATCATTAACCTGCAGAGGTGCTGGCAGCCCGAGCTGTCACTCATTGACAGGCTTGGGGCTGAAGTCCTACAGCCCCACAGTTTCCCCTACACCACTAGTGGTGCCAGGAAAACAGGCAGCTGGTGCTGCCCCTTCCCATGGGCAGGGTGGCACAGCTGGGGGCTGCACGGCCACCAGGCAGGGATGTGGGGAACGGCCCTGGAAGGCTCTGTGGATACTGGGGTGCAGGGGAGGTGGTGCTGCCAGAAGCAACCCTGAGAGCTGGGCCCAGTGCGGATCCCCATTGAGGAAGGAAGGGAGGAGAGGGAAGTGCTTCCAGGCAATGCTCTTTATTTCCCCCAGTTTCACACCACAGACAGGACTGAGCGGCACCACAGAGACACACGGGGGCTCTGAGCCAGCCCTGGGGGCTGTGACCCCAGCTTGGGGGGAGCAGGAGGCTGCCCTGGGCCACCCCTCTGCCTCTGGCCGGGCAGTGGGGACTGAGCGGTGGCCTAGGGCACAGCCGGGCACACCTGGGGCTGGGAAGGGCCCAGCCTGTGCAGAGGATGGAGGGAGCTCCTGGCTGCTGTCCCGTGGGGCTATTTCTGCCCCAAGGCCTGGGGACATGGGGCTGCCTGGGAGGGGGACTGCAGGGCACTGCCAGGTCTGGCCATGCAGGCAGGCTGCCAGCCACACCTGGGCACCACCTGGGGTGGGCTGAGCTGCTGAGCACCCAGAGGTGCACAGAGCAGGCCTGTCCCCGAGGGCTGAGTGCCAGCAGCCCCCACAGGGACAGGGCAGGGGCTGCAGGTGTGTGCCCCTGGGGGCTGGCTCTGCAACCCCCCTGCAGGGTGTCACCCTGCTGCTGCTGGGACAGGGCCTGATCCATGCCCACATGCTCTCCCGTCCCTGCCTGCCCATGGCACTGAGGCCCAGGGCTGGCACCTGGCTCTGTGGTTCCATCCGGCCGTGTCCTATCTACCCTGCACACCCTTGGGCTGAAGGCTGCGTCCCGCAGAGCTGTGACAGCCTGGTGCAGGCAGGGTTCTCCCAGGGGCAGGATTTGCCCAGGGGCAGCCCTGCCCCAGGCAGAAGCACCAGGCAGGACAGTGCCAGGTGTGCGTGGGACGCTGCAAAGTGCTTTGCAACGGGGGCTCAACCTATGTACAGGACTCCCTCGACGTGCACCAGGATACGGCCCCACTGAGGGGCATGGCAGCTGCTCAACCACTCACAGCAACACGACACGAGTTTGGGACAGAACGTGGACGAATCTGCAGTCCGGGCAGTGTCGGCAGCTCCACGCACTGGGCGCAGGCGCGGGGCAGTGCTCACCGGGGCTTGTGGTCAGCTGCAGGCTGAGCCGGCGCGGGTTTGGCAGGAGCGGGGTGGCCGTTCTCTGGGTGTAGGACACCAGGTGATTCTGGGTCCTGGCGGGTGCCGTCATCCTGCCCCGGCAGCTGGAGGAAGTCAGGCAAAACCAGGTCCTCCTTGGAGAGCAGCCCCCGCTGGTCGTTGGCCCGGCAGCTCTGGGCACGGTTCAGCAGCTCCACCAGCCCTGGGGTAAAGGAGGACACGCGCCTCAGCTGCCTCATAGGACCCTGCACCCATGGGACCTCGTGCCCATCCCTGGTGTAGTGGGGACCCCGCTCCTCCCACCCTGTGCTTTGCCCCAGCCCTGTGGGTTTGGGACACGCTGGCTCTCACCTTCCAGGTCATACGTGCGGCGATTCAGGTTGCTGGCAGCTGATGACCGGGGCCTGGAGGAGGACGGTGTCCCCCACAGCACGTCGGGCTCTGCTCCCGTCGGGCTTCCCTCCTGCGAGTGGCTGTGCCTCAGCGTGGGGGCAAGGAGGAGGCGGCGCTCCCCCAGCCCACAGCAACTTGCTCCCACCTCTGCCCCCTGCCCAGCCTCATAGCAGGGCCCACAGTGGGGCACACCTTCCCCATGGGTGCTCCTGGGACTGACCTCGCTCCGCAGCGGGGAGGGGGCAGCTGCAGCCTCGGCACTCTCTGTCACTCGCATGTCTGCAACGAACGGAGGAGTGATGCTCAGTGCCCACCTGGGGAGCAGGCAAACAGAAAGCAGCCTGGCCCCATGAGCAGGATGGGCTGGGGACATGGCTGGGGGCAGTGACACTGCTCAGGAGGGGACAGCAGATGCTACCTGCTGGCGTTTCCAGGACAAGTTTCTGTGCAGCCACCGTGCTGACCAGCTTCTCCAGGTCCAGGGCCGCCGGCTCACCTTGCTGCAACGGGGAACACCGGCATCACACATGGCACATGGCACAGGTGGGCAGGCGGAAGGCCCATGAGCAGTGTCAGCGCTCGCTAGGTTGGGGGCTGCCTGGCACAGAGCCCCCCCAGGGCTGCTGCCCCCTGGCCCTCACCCGCCGCAGCAGTGCCAGCTCCACGTTCACGCCGTATTTCCCCAGCACGGGCTGCAGTGCTTCCCGGATGCGCTTGGTGGACTTGGCTGTGATGCGGATGGTCTTGCTGAGGGAGGAGATTTCCAGCCTGTGGAGAGGAAGATGATGCTGGGGTTCTGGGGCTTTGTGGGGAAGTTGGGGTGAATGGCATGGAGCAGACATGCAAGGGCGCTGGTCCCAAAAATGACACTCACTCAAAACTTATCCTGTTTTCCAGCTTCACCTCCTGGTCTGCCAGCACACAGCACTCCTGGTCCAGCACCAGCGCTTTCTGCAAGAGCCACCACATCAGGATGCTCCCAGCATGGCACGTCCGTGCCACACCAGCCCCACTGGCAGCAGCCCCCTGCCCCGTACCTGCTCGTTCCCCACCAGGTAGACCTTGATGTCGGAGGGGCTGAAGCCGCGCTTCTCGCAGATCCCAGCCAGCATGTCGCGGATGGACAGCCCTGGCCGCACAGAGGCCAGCGAGGCCGTGCCGTCGGGCAGGTAGACGCAGCAGTACTTCATGGGCTTGGCCTCGGCCTCGCTGCCCCCCAGGCTCTTGCGATGGCCCTGTGGGATGGGAGAGCTGCCATCAGCGCAGCCAGCAGCAGCACGGGGCTGGCACAGCGAGGACTCACCTCTGCCCAGGGGCTGGGGGCCGTGCTGGCTGAGGAGAGGAAGCCCAGGTCCAGGCTGGCGGAGGAGTTCAGGGAGCCCTGGGACTCCCGCCACAGCGCTGCACTTCCGCCACCTTCTCCCCCATCTAGGACAGACAGACACCCGTGGTGGGGGCAGTGTGGGGATGGGGACACCCCCAGCCGCCCTGCACAGTTCCTACCTGCCCAGGAGGGCTCCCGGCGCTCACCCTTGCGGAAGGAGCGTCGGGGGCTGCGGTTGGCACCACTGCCAGCTGTCTCCACGCCCAGCGGCAGAGACTTCCCCAGCTTCAGCTTCGACTTCTGGGGCACAGAGAGGAGGCTCAGCATGGGGTCTGCTCCCGTCCCCTACTGCGTCTCCATCCTCATGACACAATGGAGACGGCAGCCAACCCAGGGATGGGTCCATGCCCCCCAGCACCCCACGCACCTTGCTGAGGTCCGGGGGGGGGCTGCTGCTGCGGGAGTGGGGCCTCAGGTCGGGCAGGGGCTGCCCCTGGCTCTCTGCCCTCAGGCNCAGCCCCCACAGGGACAGGGCAGGGGCTGCAGGTGTGTGCCCCTGGGGGCTGGCTCTGCAACCCCCCTGCAGGGTGTCACCCTGCTGCTGCTGGGACAGGGCCTGATCCATGCCCACATGCTCTCCCGTCCCTGCCTGCCCATGGCACTGAGGCCCAGGGCTGGCACCTGGCTCTGTGGTTCCATCCGGCCGTGTCCTATCTACCCTGCACACCCTTGGGCTGAAGGCTGCGTCCCGCAGAGCTGTGACAGCCTGGTGCAGGCAGGGTTCTCCCAGGGGCAGGATTTGCCCAGGGGCAGCCCTGCCCCAGGCAGAAGCACCAGGCAGGACAGTGCCAGGTGTGCGTGGGACGCTGCAAAGTGCTTTGCAACGGGGGCTCAACCTATGTACAGGACTCCCTCGACGTGCACCAGGATACGGCCCCACTGAGGGGCATGGCAGCTGCTCAACCACTCACAGCAACACGACACGAGTTTGGGACAGAACGTGGACGAATCTGCAGTCCGGGCAGTGTCGGCAGCTCCACGCACTGGGCGCAGGCGCGGGGCAGTGCTCACCGGGGCTTGTGGTCAGCTGCAGGCTGAGCCGGCGCGGGTTTGGCAGGAGCGGGGTGGCCGTTCTCTGGGTGTAGGACACCAGGTGATTCTGGGTCCTGGCGGGTGCCGTCATCCTGCCCCGGCAGCTGGAGGAAGTCAGGCAAAACCAGGTCCTCCTTGGAGAGCAGCCCCCGCTGGTCGTTGGCCCGGCAGCTCTGGGCACGGTTCAGCAGCTCCACCAGCCCTGGGGTAAAGGAGGACACGCGCCTCAGCTGCCTCATAGGACCCTGCACCCATGGGACCTCGTGCCCATCCCTGGTGTAGTGGGGACCCCGCTCCTCCCACCCTGTGCTTTGCCCCAGCCCTGTGGGTTTGGGACACGCTGGCTCTCACCTTCCAGGTCATACGTGCGGCGATTCAGGTTGCTGGCAGCTGATGACCGGGGCCTGGAGGAGGACGGTGTCCCCCACAGCACGTCGGGCTCTGCTCCCGTCGGGCTTCCCTCCTGCGAGTGGCTGTGCCTCAGCGTGGGGGCAAGGAGGAGGCGGCGCTCCCCCAGCCCACAGCAACTTGCTCCCACCTCTGCCCCCTGCCCAGCCTCATAGCAGGGCCCACAGTGGGGCACACCTTCCCCATGGGTGCTCCTGGGACTGACCTCGCTCCGCAGCGGGGAGGGGGCAGCTGCAGCCTCGGCACTCTCTGTCACTCGCATGTCTGCAACGAACGGAGGAGTGATGCTCAGTGCCCACCTGGGGAGCAGGCAAACAGAAAGCAGCCTGGCCCCATGAGCAGGATGGGCTGGGGACATGGCTGGGGGCAGTGACACTGCTCAGGAGGGGACAGCAGATGCTACCTGCTGGCGTTTCCAGGACAAGTTTCTGTGCAGCCACCGTGCTGACCAGCTTCTCCAGGTCCAGGGCCGCCGGCTCACCTTGCTGCAACGGGGAACACCGGCATCACACATGGCACATGGCACAGGTGGGCAGGCGGAAGGCCCATGAGCAGTGTCAGCGCTCGCTAGGTTGGGGGCTGCCTGGCACAGAGCCCCCCCAGGGCTGCTGCCCCCTGGCCCTCACCCGCCGCAGCAGTGCCAGCTCCACGTTCACGCCGTATTTCCCCAGCACGGGCTGCAGTGCTTCCCGGATGCGCTTGGTGGACTTGGCTGTGATGCGGATGGTCTTGCTGAGGGAGGAGATTTCCAGCCTGTGGAGAGGAAGATGATGCTGGGGTTCTGGGGCTTTGTGGGGAAGTTGGGGTGAATGGCATGGAGCAGACATGCAAGGGCGCTGGTCCCAAAAATGACACTCACTCAAAACTTATCCTGTTTTCCAGCTTCACCTCCTGGTCTGCCAGCACACAGCACTCCTGGTCCAGCACCAGCGCTTTCTGCAAGAGCCACCACATCAGGATGCTCCCAGCATGGCACGTCCGTGCCACACCAGCCCCACTGGCAGCAGCCCCCTGCCCCGTACCTGCTCGTTCCCCACCAGGTAGACCTTGATGTCGGAGGGGCTGAAGCCGCGCTTCTCGCAGATCCCAGCCAGCATGTCGCGGATGGACAGCCCTGGCCGCACAGAGGCCAGCGAGGCCGTGCCGTCGGGCAGGTAGACGCAGCAGTACTTCATGGGCTTGGCCTCGGCCTCGCTGCCCCCCAGGCTCTTGCGATGGCCCTGTGGGATGGGAGAGCTGCCATCAGCGCAGCCAGCAGCAGCACGGGGCTGGCACAGCGAGGACTCACCTCTGCCCAGGGGCTGGGGGCCGTGCTGGCTGAGGAGAGGAAGCCCAGGTCCAGGCTGGCGGAGGAGTTCAGGGAGCCCTGGGACTCCCGCCACAGCGCTGCACTTCCGCCACCTTCTCCCCCATCTAGGACAGACAGACACCCGTGGTGGGGGCAGTGTGGGGATGGGGACACCCCCAGCCGCCCTGCACAGTTCCTACCTGCCCAGGAGGGCTCCCGGCGCTCACCCTTGCGGAAGGAGCGTCGGGGGCTGCGGTTGGCACCACTGCCAGCTGTCTCCACGCCCAGCGGCAGAGACTTCCCCAGCTTCAGCTTCGACTTCTGGGGCACAGAGAGGAGGCTCAGCATGGGGTCTGCTCCCGTCCCCTACTGCGTCTCCATCCTCATGACACAATGGAGACGGCAGCCAACCCAGGGATGGGTCCATGCCCCCCAGCACCCCACGCACCTTGCTGAGGTCCGGGGGGGGGCTGCTGCTGCGGGAGTGGGGCCTCAGGTCGGGCAGGGGCTGCCCCTGGCTCTCTGCCCTCAGGCAGGCCTGGTAGAGGGGGGACTTGACGAAGCGTGTGTAGCTGTCGAACTTCATCAGGTTAAAGATCTGCGAGGGGAGGAGGTGCCTGCTCAGCATCCCGGCCCATGGCTCCGGGGGGGGCTGGCTCCTATCCCATGGGTGCTGCTGGGGGGCTTTGTCTCACCTGGAGCTGCTGGAGGCGGAACATGTCTGGGGAGGGGGTGGCCAGCATGTCCTCCCCGATCCAGGCCTGCCTGTCGATGTTGACGGGGCTCACCGAGTGGCTGGAGAGGAACTCGTCGTAGATCCGCCGTGCCTCCTGTGCCAGCTGCGAGCGGGGCTCAGGGTGGGGCCATGAGCCCCTCCCCACCCCTCTGAGCCCCTGAGCTCCAGGGGCTGAGTCCCAGCCAGGACCACCTCAGGGCTGCAGGACAGGCACCGGCCCCACACCCAGCACAGCACAACAGTCAGCTGCCTGGCCCTGTCCCCACGCTGTCCTGCTCCCTGTGTCTGTTTTCCCCAGCCCTGCTCCAGGCAGCAGCACCCTCCATCCTCTCGCTGCCCCAGGGAGGGAGGAGCACAGCCTGCCTTGCATCCACCTCCTTGTAACGACCAGAACAGACCCCAGCACCAGGAGTCTGCTGTGACCCTGCACACAGCACCCAGGGACACAGTGACATGACTGCCATCTCCACCCCTCAGTCCATGTCCCCTGCACCCAGGCTGGTACCTGCTGCGTGTCGCTGGCTGGGATCTGCTGGAAGCGCTCGCATGCCTGCCAGAAGTAGACATTTTCGGCACTGAACTCCTTCTTGAGGAACTCCTGTGGGGCAGAGAGCTGCTGGCCTGGCTGCACCCAGGGCACGGGATGCTCGGGGCCAGGACCACTGCTGCAGTCAGTGCAGGGTCTGGGCTGCGGCACTCACGGTGAAGTAGGTGACAGCCACGCGGTCCTGCAGCAGCGTCTCGAAGGACTCGGCCCAGCTGACCACGGAGCCGTGCGTGCAGCTGCTCGTGGGCTGCGCTGCAGGGAGGCTGTTCACACTGTGGTTGCTGCCCCGGGCTCTGGAGGCATTTAGTTCTGAGAGAGAGACAGGGTCAGGCCCAGGTCCCTGTGCCTGCAGCACCCGCTATCTGCCCCACGTTCATCTGCCCTGTCCTGGCTGTGCCAGCCCTGTGGGGTGTTGGGATGGGAGCACGAGGAGCTGAGCTGCTGCTCCGCGCATCGCAGCGGTGTCACCGTCAGATGGACGGCACAAGCTGACACCTTCCGGCGTGACAACGCTCCCTCCCAGGGCCGCCACCGTCACTCCAGCGTGACTCATCTCCCAGGGGAACAAAGCTGGCGTGTGGGGAAGGCACCCAGCAGGGAGGGGAAGCGGGATGGCAGGGGAGATGGGAGGCAATACAGCATGGAGTGAGCATGGAAGAGGGATGGAGGCACCGCTCTGAGCATGGCAGCCATGCTGTTCCTCCATTTCCCTCCTCTGTTCTCCCAGCCCTGACCGCAGAGAGGGGCACAGAAACAGTCTCCTGGGCCCCTACCCTGGGGGAACCCTTGGGTGATGCAGCTGTTGGAGTGGTGAGAACCAGCAGCGCGAGGTCAGGGCACACAGGCAGGAGCAGGGCAGCATCCCAGCTGCCCCCCAGCAGGGAGGAGGCTGCTCTGCTGGGCTCTGCTGTTCTCCTTCAGCCCAAAGCAAGGCATGACTTGGCAAACAGAGCAGCAGGTTCTGTGTGCCCCAGGCAGCACTGCAGCTCCCAGCACCCAGGGCCTAGCTGAGGAGGAAGGGATGGGCACAGCGGGGCTTCCCCCTCCCCAGAGACACCACCACCCTCGTCCCAGCACCAGGAGCAGCCTTACCTCCATCCGACACGGCCGGGCCCTGTGGGGTGGAGGACAGAGGTGAGGGAGGCACAGCTGGAGCGAGGGCTGTGCCGCCCGCAGACACCGCCCCAGTGTTACCTCCAGCGGGAGCTGCTGCCCCGCGGGGCTCCCCCCAGCACTGCGGGCACACAGCCGCTCTCCCACCTGCGTGCGCCTGCCACCCTGGGCTCAGCGGTTGGGAAAGGGCAGATGCTATCAGACATAACCCCGCTGCTAAGCAGGGAGGAGAGAAGCAGCCTCCCCGGCACAGGAAGAGGAGGGAGGAAGGAGAACCACAGCCCCAGGCAGGCAAACTGCCCGCTCCCTTCTGCTCTGGGGCCTGGGGCTGCCAGAGAGCCAGCGCCCAGGAGCTGGAGGCGGGTGCTGCCCGAGAGCCAGCCCCGGGCGTCCTGCAGCATCCCGCAGGGACGTGGCACCCAGGGGGAAGGCAGGGCCTGAGTGCTCAGCCCCAGCACGATGGGGGTGGGGGGGCCTGGCCACGACAAAGCCCCGCACAGCGCTGCGCTGCTCCCTCTGGGGCTGTGCCCTGGGCCTGGCCGGCTGCTGCCCCCTACCAGCCCCACAGTCACGCCTCCTAACGCAGCCCCGCAGCATCCCCGTTAGCCCACCCCCGCAGGCCAGCCGTGCCCCCTGTGCACCCCCACCTTGCCCCATCCATCCCCAACGCCCACCCTACGCGGACNCTCCCGGCACCCCCGGCCCCGCCGGCACTGCCGCTTTCGGCTGCCACAGGAAGTGTCGCCATGGGAACCGAGACCGCAGCCGGGGGGAGCGGAGCCGCCCTCCCGGTACCGCTGCCCTCGCTCCGCCGCGGGCACCCGCAGCGCACCCGCGGCCCCGAGGCTGCCCCGCGTCCCGGGAGTGCGACCGAGCCGCGGTTCTGCCCCGAACGCGGGGTTCTGCGCTGCTCGGCACCCGCAGCCCCGGGCGAGGGGTGTTTTGGGGAGATTTGTTGGGAAATGTGTGCAACTCCAGGGTAAACCGCAGAGCGCCATGGCAACGCCGATGTTGGATAACGGGGACGCGTGGTCGCGGAGCCGTGCGGGGAGAGCCAGGCGTTTCCCCCGCACCGTGCACGACGGTGGCACCGGGGCCGCTCGCAGCTCCCCCTTCCCTTTGTTGCCGCGCTGTTTGCTTTGGCTTTGCATCGTGAGTTATAAATAAAAGTGTCTCACCAAGAGCGCGTGAGTCACGGTCCATCCCCACAAGGACAGCTTCTGCTAGGAAACCCGATCTGCAAACGCATCGCGTGGGGAACACGCTTCATCCAAATGGCGACTGGACGATGCCCGGCCCCACCTGGGGGAGGGTGGGCTGCTGGGTGCCCCCCACACCAGAGAGCTGTGGGTGCCCCATCCCTGGAGGTGCCCAAGGCCAGGTTGGAGGGGTCCTGGGCAGCCTGCGCTTGTGGGGGGCACCCAGCCCACAGCAGAAGGGTTGGAACTGGATGGGTTTTAAGGACCCTTCCAACCCGACCATTCTGTGATTCTGTGAACCTATGATCCTCTGAACAGCCCCATCCCTTGTCACCAGCCACCAGCCCAGCCCTCACCCAGCTGCACAGATCGTCATGTCCCTTGGGCTGATGTGGCCTGGAGCAGCTGTGCCCCAGTGTCACATCGTGCCATGCTCTGGTATGCAGGGAGTGGGATCTCGCCTCAGCCCTGGGACGGTGCTGCAGCCCTGCTGTCTCCCGCACTGCCAGCCCTCAGCTGCCCTCTTTGTGTGCCTGTCCCCTGCCCATGGCATCCCTTGCTGGTGACTCCAACATGGTGCCCATGGTGCCTGTGCACCATGTCCTCCTGCTGTGCCGACACCCCCATGAGCTGGGGAGAGGGATGCTCTGTGCCCCCGCTTTATCCTGGGGGTCAGGAGCAGGGAGAGGCAATGTCTGGGTGACAGCTGGCTGGAGGATTTGCCGAGGGCATTACTTAGTGCTGTGGGTAAACGGAGAAACAGCAGCTAATTCTGGAGCCCCTAATCCTCTTCCTCCCCCAGGGATGGGGAGCGTGCCAGTCACGCAGATGCCAGTGCCCCGGGGATGAGCCCCCAGCACCTCCCCAGGCGTGCTGCAGGCTGGAGCCGCTCCCAGACTGTGGGCGAGGTGCAGGAGGTGAGGGGGGGTCTGGCTACCATCTGCCTGCCCTGGGGCAGCTGCGCTGGCACCAGTGCCTGGCTGGCAGAGCAGCACTGGGGCTCGTTCCGCAGCCTTCCGGGAGCTGCCTGGGCTCCCTGGGGACAGGGACAGTCCCCACGGGGAGGGGGCCAGGCTGGGCGGATCTTCAGTGGAGACACCTGGAGCCTGGGCTCCGTGGGACCAAGTCCCAGTGCTCACTCAGGCCCCAGAGACAGAGCACCCATGGCCAGTGGGGCGCCCGGCTCCCCACTCCAAAATGAGGGTGCTCTGCAGCAACCTGGCACCCCGCAGGGCTCCCCCGGCCCCCTGCGCCCTCGGGGACTGCTCTCCATCATCCAGAGGCTGAAGGGCTCCCCAGGGCAGGAGCTCCGCATCGTGCTGCTGGGGCTGGACAATGCGGGCAAGACCACACTGCTGAAGCGCCTGGCGTCCGAGGAGGTCAGCACCGTCACCCCCACCCAGGTACGAGCTGCTCCGGAGCACACCAGGAGGGCAGTGGGTCCCACCTGCCTTCCCCTGGGGTGACGCCAGAGTTTGCTGCCCCATACAGGGGTTCAACATCAAGAGCGTCCACTCGCACGGCCTCAAACTGAATGTCTGGGACATCGGCGGGCAGCGCTCCATCCGGCCCTACTGGAGGAAGTACCTGGGCAGCACCGACCTCCTGGTGAGCGAGGGGCCGTGCCCTGGCAGAGCCCCGCAGAGGGCTGTGTGCTGGGCGAGGAGGGGCTGCCCGCTGTCCCTTTTGTCCCCCTGGCAGATTTATGTCATTGACAGCGCAGATCAGAAGCGCTTTGAGGAGACGGGGCAGGTACGAGGGGTCTGGGCAAGGGGTGCTGTGGGGTCATGCGGGTGGAAGCAGGGGGCAGCACTGCTGCAGGTGTCCCCTGTGTGGTCTGAGCTGCCCCCAGAGCTGCACGGGAAGGGCTCCTGACCTGGGCCTCAGCACGCAGACCTGTCCCATCTCACCACGGACCTGCCCCAGCCAGCTCTGCCCATCCTACCTGAGCTGGGGGTGACACCGCAGGGACATCCATGGTGGGGGTGCTGGCTGAGGCCATGTGACAAAACAAAGGTTTACTCGCTGAAGCTCAGGTAGTGCACTGGGAGATACAAAACCTGGAAAGCAAAGCAAAGAGAGGAAGGTGAGACAGTGCCAGCCGAGGCTGTGCTGACACCAGACGCTGCCTGGAACGGAGGCGTGGGCGCCAGACAGCGTGGGCTGGCAGCAGCCTCCTGCAGCTGCCCTTTGCCCGTGGTGCTGAGTGCTGGCAGCACCGTGACCACCAGGTAATGGTGAGCAAGGCTCCAGGTTCTCTGCAGGGCAGAGGCAGCTTCAAGGATCCTTGTCCCCCTGCGGGACATGGAGACCTCACGGCTTCCTGGGCCTCCACACCAGCACCTGGGAGAGGAGCGCGGTGCTGCAGGAGCACAGCCCGCCCGGCGCAGCGCTCCTGGCAGTGGGCTCTCTCTCGGCAGGAGCTGGCAGAGCTCACCGAGGAGGAATCCCTGACAGGCGTCCCGCTGCTGGTGTTTGCCAACAAGCAGGACCTGGTGACGGCAGCACCCGCGGCTGAAATCGCGGAAGGGCTGAGCCTGCACACCTACCGGGACCGGGAATGGCAGATCCAGGCCTGCTCAGCCCTGTCGGGGGAAGGAGTGCAGGTGGGGGGCTGCCAGCGCTGCAGGGGGCAGAGGCCCAGGGGCCTGCCATGCCCACGCTCATGTCTCTCCCCGCCAGGACGGCATGAACTGGATCTCCCGGCAGATCATGAGCAAGAAGAAGTGAGAGCAGTGACGTGCCAGCCTGGAGCCGCAGGGTCCTGAGCCATGCCAGCCTCTCCCATTCCATGTTCCCCAAAGGCTTCACCGGGCCCTGAGCCTCCAGCTCATGAACCCACCTGCCCGCCCCCTGCTCCCCCTCCGTCCCCTCCATGGCTCCTGCACCCGGCCCTCCCACAGCCCCGTGCCGTGGTGCCACGCTGCTGTGCAGCCCCAGGCCCAGTGCCCATGGCTGTGGCACTGCGGGACGTGGGCTGGCGATGGAACACTGCGGGTTGAGATGGTGGATGTGGTGATCTCAAAAGCCTTTTCCAACCCAAATGACTGTGATGGAGATTCTGCTGCCCTTGAGGAGGAGTGCCCGCACTGCTGGGCACGGCCAGGAGATGCACTGCAATGGGATGGGGACGTTCTGCCAGGCTGGCAGCACGGGCGGCACTCAATAAAACCGCCCATGACCTCTGCGCTGCCTCAGCGCTTCTGTGCCGGGGGCAGCGGCCTGCGGGACCCGCCGCCATCTTGTGAGGCGTTGCCGTGGCAACCGGCTGCCGGGGGGCGGGGCGGGGTGGGTCACGTGCCCTGCCGGCGGCACGAGGAGGGGCGGATCGGACTACAGCTCCCCGCATGT
>WBMW01001008.1:357893-387419 GCA_013396635.1 Penelope pileata | reverse complement strand
TTTTTTTTTTTTCCCCTCACTAAGAACAGAGAAGTATTCAAGAAAAATGAAAAATGTAAACTGCTGCATCACAGGGAGAACTATTTTACCCTTGAATTTACGGAGTTACATCTCCAGAAGTGGTGAGGACTTCAAGCTGCTCTAGTCAGGGAAATTTAGTGTCTGTCTTTGGATTTACTAACCATTTCAAACTGACTTATTAAAACAGAAGGCAGCAGGGGGTGGTGGGGGGAAGGAGAGAAAAAGTAGTTGTGAGCTAACCTTGTGCCTCCTGTACAATGCTGTTCAGTGGGATACCTGAGTACTGTTTCAGATTGCTAGCCCTGATGTATCTGTGGAAAATCCATTTTTTGCTCCCTTGTGGCAGGCCTCCAAAGCCTTGGTGCAGCCTTGAGCATTATATAATCACCTATATAACCTTGGCTACATTAATAGGAAAAGCAGCCCTGAAAGGAAAACAGCAATGTGTGCATCAGTGAGAGCCTCATCTTCTCCTTCAAAATATATTTCTCTCTATCTCTATTTCTGAAATAACTACACTGAGATGGATAGGAAAAGACACCTTTGGCTTCCATTGCACTCTCTGGGTCTTTTGTGCATAGTGCTTGTGATGGAAGACTTTCAGCAAGAGTCAAGAATAATTTAATGTCCTTACAAAACTCAAGGTTAGAATTATACCTGGTGTTACTTTTCTAACTCACTGGTTTTATGCAAATATACCACACCAATGTGACAAGAGTTGTAAGGAAATTTTCAATTATGCTGTGATCCTCAACAGGAGTTATGAACTATTAAATTGCTTTGCACAAGGAGCTTATATAAAGCTTTGGACCTCTGTATGGTCTGTCATTCAATGCTTTAACACATTTATAGAAATTCCCTTGAAAAATAGTTCTTCACCTTATGTGAAATAAGGACAGGGGAATGAAGTGTGCACATGCTGTTACATATGAAACTCAGACATATTATTTCAGAATACTTGATGGTGTTGAACACTGAAATTACAGATGCATCTGGAGAGAGACTAAATACTGTTTATAACCTGAAAGAGAATATTTGCAACTGTTTATTTTGTAATTGCCATTTGCAGTTATTACAACTATTTTGTCCATATTTTCCAAAGTCTTGGATGTAAGAACATAAGAATGTTGAAGCTTTTGGCCAGATGCTTTCAGTTAAGAAACATTCATTAAACATCTTTGTCCGTTAACATATATTTCTTGTCGTCTTCAATCATTTAATTTACTTAGCATATTTTGTTATCATCTTCCTTTCTGCAGCATTTGGTGAAATCTGATCTAAGACTGAAAACCAGGAATAGCTAAGCTTGGATATTGAATATACCAGTTTTCTCTCTTCTTTAAATAGGCAATTACTTTCCATAAAGACATTATTAGATTTATTTTTTAAAGATAAAAGGAAGATACGACTACTGAATTTATTTTGGCTAACATCATTTTTAGCACAAAATACAAGTTAATCAACTTTTAGTCTGGACAATGTTTTTTTAGTCTGGATTCCTGTTTTCTAACATTCTTTTTTTGCTTTTATGACGACTCTGAAGTGTCTGATTGATCTCCTTTAAGGTAGAAGTTGATGGGATCAGATATAAAGGTTTTAGATACATCTCATCAGCATAACTCATTCTCCCATGTATGTTCCTGAGATCTCCTTGCTGCTGTCAGAGAAGGGAAAGCACTGCTGGCAAGGAAAAAAAGGTGCAGGATAAAGAAGTGTACTGAATTTACTTCATGATGCTGGAACAAGAATTGATGGCAGAAGCACCACTCTAACTTCCAGGAAGGAATCAGGGAGAGGAGAAACTAGGCAGTGCACTGCAAATGATGAAAGGACTAAGCTTAGAGGTTAGCAGAGTGATCTGCATGAAAGTAGCACGACAGCTGCTCTGGCATCATGGTAAAGCCTGTGCCTAAACATTTCATTTGTCTTTAGTCTGTAACACGTGTCTACAAGTAATAAGAACAACTACTGTAGCTCTTTCCTCTGGTCAGGGTTACATCCATTTGGAAGTGAGCATATATTTAAAACAAAACCATAAAATGGTACCTGGGTTGCTCTGAAAGTAATGCCTCCTATTTATTTCTATGGAAAATACAACAGCTACAAAGAGAAAAATAACACGATTTGATAGAGCAAATTCTCAGCTACAAAACACTCTTTTTCAACATAGTCACCACCATTTGCTATGCATTTTCCCCAGCAATAAACAAGAGCCTACATGCTATGCTCATAAAAATCTGAGTGGCCATCTGGAATGTGGCTTGTCTTTCACATCGCTGTCACCACTGCTGAAACGCACCACTCACTGCCTCACTTTGCTCATGTCCACTGTTTGGTCTCCATAAATGTTCAGCAAGCATCGGTGAATGTTAATGGGTGCAATCTTTTCCACATGTAGGAATTCACTTCCACACCTTTGCTTCATCCACACTTCCATGTCACATGACGCCATTTGGTCAGACTGCCCCTCTGCTGCCATCTGTCACACAGCTACAAAATGGAACCGAATATTAGTGGGAAGGTTCAACCTCTACTGCCATACCACTAATCTGCCTCTGATGTTGTGGGCCAACAGAATAAAATAGGAGGCATTACTTTCAGAGCAGCCCTCATAATTTGAAGGAAATACAAAGCCTTCTTGAGTGCCAAAAATATATGCACAACAATTTGCTGGTGAAAAAACATGCCAGAAAATTGAAGGCTTTTATGTCTTAGTTGAAGTTGACTTTGCATAACTTTGCTACACGGGAAAATTCTTTCTTTTTCCATTATGGTAGCTGGTGAGATACTATATATTGCAATTGCATAGTACTGTGCAGGGAGACATTGTCAGAGCAGAGACACAATATGTACATTTAAGGAAGTGAAACACTAAAATCCTATTAACGACAGATGACAATGAACAAATGTATTCCCCGAGGCCATGAAGAAAGTAAATGAAAATGAGCAATAATTCACTAGTTTGTTACGGCTGCTTAAAGAGAGATCCCAAGAGAAATGTTTCACTATTTCTTCAGCAATAGCTGTGGATATGGTTTTGTCATGAAGGGGCTTTTTGGTAAGAGCCAGAGATTTGTCATAATGTAGTGGGCTAAAATCATGTAAATAAAAGTCTGCTTTCATGCAAAAAAGAGTGATAATAGCATCATCAGATAGAAATATTCTGCTATAGCAAATGGTGGATGATAACTTTAATTCAAATTTTCTAGGACTTTCAGTTAGTTTTACATTATGTTTGAGGCTTGGCTTGTCAAAAGTTGTAGCTGAATGCTTCAAAACTGGTTAAAAAGAACAGAGCACTTAATAATAATAATATTAGTGAAACACTTTGTATTTGAAGAATTAAGATAGGTGACGGAGAGCCTGAAAATAAGAATTAAAATTACATTCCAAAGATCAATATAATAATCAGTATTTAAACCAGATAATGCAGTATTAATGAAATTTGTAATTAGGCTACTTGCTTATCAGTAATAATAACAATAGTGTCATAATAATAATAATAATACAGTCATTCACTATTACTAAACCTGAGCAAGGTTTAATTATGGTTAAGCTGCTTCACTATGGTGGCCTAAGTTTCACTTAAGACTCTTGACTTGGAAAGCTAGGTATCTCTGAGTATCTCTGAGTATCTCTTGAGAGGGAATCTGAAGGCCTACGTGTCATGATGACCATCACCTGCTAAACATGAAAATATAGGAGGAATGGGAGTTGTTTGGTTGAGGTTCAGTTCTCCTCTTCTATTCCTCACAGCATGCAACATTAAATATAGCAATACTCCTTACATTAAATTACATCATGGTTAATATGGTGGACATTGTTTTCTGAAGTGTAATGTGTTTGAAATATAATTTAATACTGTTTTAATTAGTGTAGTCTTTAGCATAACATAACAGAAACTCGTATAAGTATCAATGACTGCATAATAGTAAAGTGAGGCAAGAACTCTGCATTTACAAATTCTTTACCTCTGATTATTTTGTTACCTCTGATTTTACACATCTACACTTTTTCTTCAATATTTGTTTTCATTTTCAATCTATATCCATACAAGGATAATTAAAACAGAAGATATGCCTTTTGATATGATACATGAATTTGCCATATCATCATGTTTCATGATTGAAATGTTGAGCCACTGTAAAAGGCATTTTTTTCAGAGGAGGTTCCATAAACTCTTGCAATTTCTGCATTAATGGCAAGAAATCAACAACTGCTATAGTGATATAATGTTTCATAAGTGAGTTGACCAAGGAACATCACTCTGGATTTCTATTTTTTAACAGTCTGGTGTTGCTGTGATGGCTGTGAAGGTTCCTATTGATTTCCTTTAAGGTAAAATTTGATTGGATGACTTAAAAATACTAGCTATGTGCTGTTACTTATCTTTGAGTCGTCTAACCACATGAAAACTGTTTTCTCTGTGAATGGTTAGCTAGTGCTGATGTAACACTGTTTTTTCTTTTCTATAAGAAGCAGGTAGTTTTCAGTTAAGAAGGTAGCAATGCAGGCCAGGCAAGAGAGATCCGCGTTTTGGGCAAATAGAGAATTTGTACATTTGAGTTCATCATTTACAACTCCTCAAAATATGGTGGAAAGCTGTTCTTAAGAAATGATACGACTCTTAGGAAATGATATGACTTATATGGCTCCCATTTGAAGAGACTTAGAATGAAACTGAGAATGGTACCTGTTCTGCGCTATGAAGCATGTGAGACACTGTGTGTAAACCTCATCGGACTTCTGCAGCTGTTCTCAATGAGCAGTGTGATTTAATGCATGTCAGAAGGATTTGGGCATCATGGTCCCTCTGCCTAAGGGCTGCTAGAGAAGATTTTCCTTGTCAGAAGCGGTCAGTCATGTTTTTTATAATGCATATTGGCTGAAATGACAATTAGCAGTTAGCTGCTTCTTCGTCCTTCCAACAATTTCACTGGTAGGTAGCTGTGGAAAGTCTATAATAAAATGACAATCATTTTATCTTTATCAGAAACTCATGGCTTTTTCTTCCACAAGATCTAGTAGACTTCTGTGATTTTGTTGTTGTTGTTGTTTTTTGTAAGGTATCTACCAGTGGCCTACAGACAAATCAGGTTATCATTTCTGAAGCTGTGAAAGTACCCTCCCAGACAATATTCTCCAGAAAATTACTCAAAATATCAGACTCTTTTTTAAAGGTACTGGTGCATATACTATAAATGATGTGCTATATGTGCTTTTTAAGCATTGCATGCATAAATAAATGTGATAGAGCTGATAAGGACATGAAAAGATACTCAATCACAACCTGAAACAAACCTCTACGGCAAGTAGGACTAGGCTTCCCAAAATGAAAGCTTAAATATGATGCACACAAAGACCTTGTTGTTCCATGTAGCAATCTGAATTGAATTCAACATCTTGCATGCTGAGTTGTAAGAAATGCCCAGCAGGCTGTCCATTATCTGCAATTAAAATAACCATAATTAGAAAAGATTCCCTGAAATCATGAACTTTATGTAATGTCTAATGAGATTCTTGATAGTTCCCTTGTAGCTCTGAGCTCCACTAGCTTTTCTGTGATCACCCCATGCCAGTTTTTTTTATAGACACAATCTTGATTATAGTACCTTATGTTTCACAGCACAATCTATTTAGTATAAAGTGAGCTTCCTAGTGACATTCTTGACTTCTTCATTCAGAATGTAGACTGTCTTTATGTATGCCTCTACGCTATTATGTATGAATGAACAGGCAGTATTCTCATAATCAGTTCAGTAAAAAAAACCCTTGGATTATTATTATTATTATTGCAGGCAATAAAAAGAGTTGAATCATAGCAGGATAAGCAGATCCTAAAAACATAGACACTTCTGCTTGCTTTTCCTTGTAAATATTTTTGGAAAAGTAGCTTGGCCTCTTTAGGGAAATACTATGTACAGACTAAAGAGATTCACTAGAATATCCAGGTCAATGTATGAGTCAATTTTTGGAAGTGACTTTTCTCTTTCTGAGACGCTTTGTCCATTTGAAAAGCAGAGGCACTGGTGCTGACTTCGTTGTACAGTCCTTTGTGACCAGTTGGTTGAAAGGGCTGTGCAAGAGTTAGGTATTAGAATTATCAGTACTTTCCAGAGATTGTATTTTCTTACTTTAACCAAAACAATGCCAATCACCTTCTAGTTTAAGTATTCTACCTTTTATATTTTAGTGTCCTTTTTAGTCAATTAAATATTCTGACATAAACTCTTAATGTAGAATTCTAGCAAATGCATCTACTGTCTTAATAATGTGTTAGTCTTAGAATAACTAAATGGAAGATTAAAATGCAGATGAGGTGAATCGCCTGAAGAAATCATTTAATGAACTGATTTATTATTATAATACTGTAGTCTAGAAACAATACCTTAGAAGTCTATTAATATACATAAAAGCTTTGTGAATTCTGTATTTAAAATAATTCTGAGACCTGTTCAGAAGAAGAGCTAATGTTAAAAAGTTTAGATGACCTAGGTGAAAATTCTTGGGTTTTATGGTTGCCTATTTATTACCTTCTTGTTTGTTTTTATTACACTTCTGGATGTGCTCATTATTGATACACATGGCTAATACTTGCAGAATCCTGCTAGGATCTTGGAATTATTCATATGTTGCAGTAGTTAGTTTCAAAAGTTTACTAGCAAAATGTCAAAAATACTTCCTCTGTGTATGTAATTTTTGACTTTATTGATCATTTGCTCATTATTTTTGAAGGGAGAGAACATAAATACAGCTCCTAATTTATATTTTCATTCTCACAACTACTTTAATGTGAAGTAAAGTGTATGCTTCCCTGATGATGGTCCTCACATGCCTGTAAAATAAAGGTGATGCTGTTTCATGGAATTTTATAATACTTTTCTCTAGAGAATTGTCTCTATATAAGCGAGGACATGTGGTTATTAAAGAATACATGCTATATATATACGTTTTTATATAGAATTTATATACACTACTGCAGAGGAAGAAAAAGCAGGCACAGTCTGAGAGCAGAATCCATAACTGTGATGTAATTACCGTACCAGAGAGGTAACAGGAAAGGGTCGACAGGAATAAAACACAAAGAAGAAAAGTCAGAAAACTTCCTATGCATTACTCTCAGTCAGCAGCATGCTGGCTCACCTCTTCATTTATTTCTCATGTAGTACATCTTCTGCAAAGATTTCTCATTCAAGATTTTTTAAGCAAAATTCATAGCAAACGCCTGTGAATTCAAGATAATTGTGTTAGGAGGAGGAAATTGTTGTGTAGGTCATCATGAGGCATTTCTAAGAGGGCTGCTCCGAAAGTAATGCCTCCCCACAACTTCAGAGGCGGGTATTGGTGGTGTGGCAGTAGAAGTTGAACTTTGCTATCAATATTCCATTACATTTTGTTGCTGTGTGACAGATGGCAGCACAGGGACAGTCTGACAAAATGACATTTGACATGGAAGTGTGTATGAAGCAAATGCGTGGAATTGAATTCCTTCATGTGGAAAAAATGGCACTTATTGACATTCATCGATGCTTGCTGAATGTTTAAGGAAACTGAGCAGTGGCTGTGAGCATAGTGAGGGATGGGTGGTGAGTTTCAGCAGTGGTGATAACGATGTGAAAGACAAGCCACATTCTGGATGGCCAAGCACAGCTGTCACACCACAAAATGAAAAGCGTCTTGAACAGCTTATCAATATAAATTGGCTAATGGTGGTGACTATGCTGAAAAAGAGTTTTTTGTAGCTGAGAATTGGCTCTATCAAATAGTGTTATTGTGCTCTTTGCATCTGTTGTAGTTTCCATGGAAATAAATAGGATGCATTACTTTCAGAACAACCTATGTAGTATCCTAGTGTGAATTTTTCTACTCTTCATATTGCACAGATAATAAAATTTTCAGAAGTCCTCTGCCAGGACCTGGTGCCAGCCAGCCCTGCTGGGTGGCAGCCATGACTGCTGGGCCACATGGCTTGGGGGGAGTTGGGTGGGACTAGGCTGTGAGGAGACCCTTTTGGCTCTGCCCTTGCTCAAGGGCTGCCATAAGTGCGGCCTTCAGACCCAGCCCATGCCGCTGATGTTGCCAAGTGTCACAGGGCTAATGTCCAGGTCTCAGGGCCTGCTGTGACCTTGTGACACCAGTGGCCCCTCCTCCCTTGCCCAAGGCCTAGCCATCTCCTCTGCTTCCTGACGTTTTCTCAATAAATGTTTTCTTGATGACTTCAGAAATAGTCAGATGTATGTTTTCTCCTGTTAAATATGCAGGACTTCATTAGATTACCAAATTCAACAGTGTTTGAAAAAGCTAAGTGTTTGAAAAGCTGTTCAAAGAGAGCAGATGATGGTGAAGGCACTACCCGGAAAGCAGATTTAAAAAGAAATATTAGAGAGATATTAAATTCACAGAGGAGAATTTTTCATGTTTATTTAACCTGTTTTCCAAAAACCTCTTGCTGCAACTTCTTCATAAACTAATATTCTTAAATTTGCAATGAAGAGATCTATTACCAAACTGTAGAGTTGTGTTTTAGATTTAGTGTCTTAGCAGTTGAAATGGAACCAGACAATAGCACTGAAGTATAATTTAAATTATGAGAGAAGTCCCAGTAGGAAAAATAAGGTTATGACTCCTACTTTACCAATGGCATGAATCTCAGGACAATTCTGAAAAGCCTGTTAAGTATTTGTCACTCAGAGAAGATCAGAAAATAAAATGAATTTAAATGCCTCCCATTTTCTGAGGACTCATTAATAACTCCAGTGGACATATTTATCCCTCGCACAGGTATAGAAAATAAAATGGTTTAAGTAACTTTTCATTATCAGTAGTTGAAGGAAAGTTGGAATGAATGAAAGAATAACATTCCAAATTGGTAAAGGATTATCTCATTCATTTTACTTACTTAGATGTAACCTAATATCCAACAGATAGAAATACTTAAAACAAAGGAAAATGTACAGTGGAAACCAGCAGGTTTAAAGATATTCCAAACTAGAAGCTACCACTGGAGTTGTTTCAGAGTGAAATGACTGCAGAGTTGAAAATCCCTTCTGAACAACAGTAAGCAGCTGAAATAATCTGAGTGTGTCAGTGGATCCACAAGGAGAATTTTTGCCCACTAACATAAATGATGGATTCACATACTGATTTAAATATTTGTGTGTTAAAATGCTAGTCTTGTTTTGAACAGTTGTTGACATGAAGCAAAACTGAAATTACAGATGTCTTCTCTGATTTAATGCATAGGAACGCTTTCTAAAAAATAGTGACAAAATGAATTATTTGTCGTCAGATGTGTCCACTAAAAAAAAGAGCATAATTTTGCATGTATCCACATTTTGCATGCAGTGTTCTCAGCATATGATATATACACATTTGGGCCTTGTACAAAAAGACCTTGGGATGCATACATGCAGTGTATTTACACTTGGGCACATATTGGAAGAATACTGTTAAAATTCTGACTTTAAAAGTTTTGTCCTGAGATAATTGTGAAAAAGATGAGATGTAATGACTCTATCTATACCTCTTACTGCCCGTGGCATCTCTTTGTGCATACCAGTGTGCTCCAGCTACTCTTACCCTTCTCCACAAGTGCTGAAGAGGACACAAAGGGTTCGGGGGCTGCAGCATCATGGACAACAGAGATAAATCATATGTGATGTGGAGCACTCAATTAATTTTATTATAGCATGCTGCAGGGATGGGAGTTTAGCTGTCACACCTTTATGTGCTCAGGAGGAACAAAGCGTGGAAGTGAGCAGGGTCAGCAAGCAGTTTGGCCAGCAAGTCAGGGATCCTCTGGGATTGTTTTATTTCTTAATTGTTTTCCTCCCTCTCTTCCTCCCTTCCTTTCTCCCTGTGAGTAGAAGGTCTTAAATTTTAAAAAAGAATAATTCATATCATTATTTCAGCCATTTCCTGGGGAAAAATAGTCAATATTTAGGCACTTTGCTATGTGAGGATAAGAAAAGATGGTTTAACCTGAAATTTATGGAGGGATTGCTGCTGATTTCCATCTATAACTGAGACTCATTTAAAGAGCTGAGACATAATTAAGGTGCAGATGATCTGTAATTATATTAATTAGAATAAAACCACTAACTCATTATTTATCATTTGTTTCTTTCTTGTCCTTCACATACTTTTAGATCAGCTCAGAAAAACAGGTAGAAACTGGGTCCAACAAGTACAGTTTAATTACTATAATACATCTTTTTTTGACACACTCAAAAGTAAAATGGTCAGCAGGCCACTACAGTTCCTTTATTTACTAAAACTGTGTACAACAGACACAATGAAAAATACTTGCAGGCAATTTCTTTAAAAGGCTAGTAAAGGATGTCAGATGATGCTGTCAGGTACACATTTGGATACCATTAGCAAAAGACACACATAAGAAAAGTAAGGTATAAAACTATATTTCCTTCAGTTCCACCTGTGCTATATTTTCCTTTGAATTTGCAGAATACAGGTAGACAGCTTAGGGTTGGGTGCAGCTGCCAGGAAGGTTTATTTTTATATCAATAACATATTAGTAGGATTCTAATTCCTCTATACTCCAGACTGAGAGTATATTGAGTCTTTCAAAATTAGTGCTATATCACCACTTGTGCAAAATGATTCTTTGCTGACTGTCATCTGGATAACTTTTTTTTTTTCATTTATTTGTTTTGATTTTTAAACTTGCTTATAGGTGTTGTTGTGCATGTGCATTTTCCCACACTACAATGGTAAGAAAAGCACTCCTTGATGAAGTGGTTGAAACTTAGCAGGGTGAAGGTAAAATGAACATTTGGGCCTTCCCCATCAGCTGTGGCTGGTTTGAAACATGCCTTTCAGAGAGATTTGGGCTGTCAGCAAATGTACGTGACCGGTTTCTTTCCATTATAGAAACCAGTCTGAGAACAGATCATGCAGGGAACCAGACAGCATATACAGCAGAAGATTTCATTTCAGAAGCCTTAAGTCCAAGGAGCAATTCATTCTCAGGAACTGGTTTTAATCACAGTGGAAGACAGCTGTCCTGCTGCTCAGATATAGTCTCCTTAAGCAATGTTGTCTCTACACAGAGCCTTGCAAAACTGAGAATACAGAGTGCCTGATGCCAAATGAATATGTGATTGACTACAAAAGAAATAAATACCTCAAATGTCACATGTAGCAGCACATTCACTGCCAGTTCATGCAATTCTAATGGTTTGTATTTGTTCATGGAAAAGTAAAGATGGAACAAATTTTGTATATTTTAAAAGCATTTTTATCTACTCTATAGAACACAGCAGTAAAAAATGAGCAACATTGTGTGTTATGTTATATATACCAAGAAGGGTAGGTGGGTTTTACATTACGGAAGTTGAAAGATGTGCAAAGCATAACTACAGGCAGAGGTCACTAGTTGGAAATTACTTAATTTGTACAGTTTAAGCCATCTACTATAGCCACAGATTAATGATTGTGTCCAAGTTTTGACTCAACTTTTTAGTTTTACTTTTTTCTTCTTTCTTGACAACCTTATTGCTAAATCAATGAACAGCAACATATGAAGTCTAAATGAATCTGGTTCATTTTTTCTCCAAATATGTGCAGACATGCTACACACAAGGATATTTTTTACATTATAAATAAGCCCTTCTTCTCTTAATTTTCAGAAGTTGTGTCTAGTTTTTATCTTGTGTTGAATTACATTAAGATAAAAATTGAAATTAAATTAAAACCATAAGCTATTACGTGAAAAAAAAAATAATGATATATAATGATTGATATACAAGAAAAAAAAAGTTTTCAGGAAGTGTTTGGCATTGCTTTTTTAAATCATAAATCTGTGTACTTTTTGTGTGATTCATTATTTTAGAAGTAGTGAAATTCAGCATTTTATATCTGCTCTGTAACTATATTTTTAATGAAAGAACACATTTTTCAGTTTTTCAATTTCCAATTGATTTTCTAACTTTATTCATTGATTCAAGTATTCAAGAAACATCTAAGCTAGAATATATATGTACATTATATATATATATTCTGAACCTTCTAAAGGGACTGTAAGTTATTTTCAATAAATTCTGGTATTTTATAATAAATACTCTTCATTTTGCTAATCTTTCACTGAATGTAGGTAGTAAGTTTTTAGTGCTTAATTGTCAGAGTAAGTTAAATAACATTGTAGTGTATACAGACATCGGGCTTGAGATAAGTTCCTAAGATATCTGCTAATGATATAGTTATTATAATAATTATGATAAAACTAAGATAAAGAAAGAAAAATGTAATTTAAAAATAGTAGCATTTACTTTGTGGTGATCAGTGAAAATCAGAGATCTCGAATATATTTTCACTTAGGATTTGCTAGTTTCTATGAGTGTTATCCATTTAAGTTACAGAAATGATTTTGAATCAGAACAGCTGTTGTAAGGATTGTTAACAGCATGGCAATCATTGGTCTGTCTCTATGGTCCGAGGCATGTGGCTTATCTAGACATGTCAGCAAACTTTCCTCACTGGCGACACAGGCAAATGCGCAAGACCAAACTGTGTCTATTCCTTAAGTCCATATTAAATCAAATGAAATGTAACAAATCACCGTAGTTACCATTTCATATTTATGAATTCTATCAAGCAGAAGACTTGAAATATTACTGATACTGTTTGTGTATATGTAACCTCCAAAGTACAGTCAGTTATGCAAAACCTTCTTGTTGCTAACAAGTACAGAAAGAACTCAACATTCATTTTCTACTTAAGGGCAGATTTTTAACCTCTTAGTCTCATTACTAATCTCTGTAAGCCATATAAGCCATATAAGAACATTTTGAAGTATTTATGTTTTCATAGCCCATAAACATTGGCAGTATGTTTTAGCCAGTGAATTATTAACAAAATACCCCTATATTAGCATGACTGTCCTTCTCAAAGACCAATAAGGAGTTATGTACAAATTTTATTCAGATATTTGTGATCATATCAAAGAATATAGGATTTTTTTTTATTGTAGCTGAAACAGTCATTTCAGTTTCAACAGAGGAAGCTGAAATATTAAATATTTGTGATTTCAGTTAAAAAATAAACAAGTTTTGCTTGACTTTCAAATTATTGTATTTGAATATAATAAAAGCTTTTTATTCACTGTTTGTTTTGTTGGCCCTCCAATCTCAGTTTTTAAGTCTATCTTTATTCTCTTTAAAGATTTTTAAAGGTAGGATGAGTATTTCCTACAAATGAACTGATAGTGACAGCTGCCAGTCAACTGGATGCCATTTGAGAGCTATCATGGAGGTAGTGAATGGGTTCCTGCAATGTGTATGATGTCTGCTGTGATTTATGTTCCCTACTGTGTAGTTTGTACACAAAATTCTTAAAATTTTAAGCCTTTTCGCAATTTTTTGATTTATACATCTGCAAAAGGGCTAGGAAAACTTAAGTGGCAAAGTAGTCTTTTATTTAGGAGATTGTATCCATTTGTCTAATATCTATTAAAGAGATTGCTGTAGATGACCACAGGCTGATTTCTCCTGGGTGTCTCTGGTTTGTCATTTGAACTGTGTAATTTGTCAAGCTTTGAATCTATTCTGTTGAATTGTCTTTTTTTTTTTCCTACCTCAGCAAAGGAATTCCTACAGTTAAAATGTCACTGGCTTTTTTTTTCAGTAGAGACCAGTTTTACATCTCATTCTTCTACAGACTAATACAATTATGAGAACATTTTTTATTTCCTCACATGCCTGTCTCTTTATTCTGTTTTCTCTATATTTTATGTTTTCTCATTTTACTTTGCATTTTTCAGAGACAATAATTTTACCTAGAATAAGGGCATTTTTAAGTGACTGTAAAGGATCTGCTTTCTTCACTATAATAGTTTTTCAATGCTCAGTGGAGATGGTAGAAGAAACGTGAGTCTGAAAACTACTCCATAGGCTTACATTTATCTGTAGTTTATTCCTATAGCCAACTGTAACAAGAACCATTGTGTAAATAATGAAAGAGATTGAAATGCCTTTAAAGTTCCACTGAGGATTATAAATAACTACTGTGAAAAAAGATTATTTTGGTAGTTAGATAAGCAAGTTGCTTACTGAGGACTATTCCGGAAAACAATTTCTATTGTTATTACCTATTCTGCTTCATTTTTGTCAGCATGCCTTTGGGTGTTGCGCAGGCTGCTGAGAGTTCCTAATAACGAGTAGAAGCAAACACACCCTCACTTGTGCTGCTCCTTCTGAATGCTTAGCAATATTTGTTACTTTATTACTGTGAATGTACTACAATAATATGGATCCAAGCAAATATGAAGTTCTTGGGCAGGTTTTGTGTACCTATGTGTTTAATATCTCATTGCTAGCTGAGTAGAGTTGGGCTGGGGAGCAGAGCCTTATGATACATCCTTCTCTCTCTCACTCTTAAATGGCAATATTAAGGGGTATGGATGCTAAACTTCAGTTTCAGAAATTTCCGTTAAGAAATCCAGTACTAGAAGAAAAATGACAGAAACTTGATCTGATGAGCCTTGGGCTGTTGACAGACCCTAACACCGTTGCTCACCCAGATGGTGCCCCATTGAAGAGCACATGGTGTTGTTGCTCTCATCTCCTCAACGACCACTGAAGAGTAGCTCTGCTTACATTGTTCCTTGACACACTTCAGCCAAGACTAAGAAAAGGAAACAAATGTTTAGCACTGTGAAGGTGAAAACTGCAGCCTTTATTCACTAGGTAGCTGAAGTAGAAACTAAAGTCAAGGTTACCAGTGCCATAAGAGTCTGAAGTGTATAGGAAAATGCATGTGAACTTCCTCGAATTAGTTTCGAGTCTCTCCCTGTGGGGCTTTAAAATTTTACTACAGTTTGGAAGAAGTTGTATTTTCCCAGTATTAAGTAATCACAGCCTGTGAATGTCTCCAGAAAATAAGCAACTACCAGCATTATCTTAATAAAAGAATACATCATGTTCTGAAATGACTGGAGGAGAAAATGCCAAATTGCCATGCCTCTCTTTCTAGTTCCTCTGGAATACAAAGTTTGTTAAGTGATACAAGGATATCCAAGATCAATTTCTTTTACTGCAGAATCTTTCAGCTCTCCTGTTCATAGACTATCATGAAGGCAATTTCCATCTCATCTGTTGAAGTTACTGTGCTTTGCTTTCATTTCATTTAATGGTACAATTTCAAGCAGAGATCTAGAGCTGTGAATTCTCTGTTCTTGATCATACAGAATAGAGAATCATACCTGCTCCCAGTTGGACAACTGTTTCTCATCTGTACAGTGGAAATACCTGAAAGGATAGTGCAATGTGCATGCCTAAATCAGGAGAGAGTGCTGGTTGCTTACCAGGGAAATAAAAAGTATTTGATCCCAGTGAGCTGCAGAGAGAATCTATTTCCCCTCATTTCTTTGGTTGGTGCCAAAAACAGGGCATGCACAGCTGTGTTTTGAGAAAGAGCAACAGGCTCTCCTGTGCTACTTTTGGTCTTCAGGTATTTTAATAACAGTCTGAAAATGCTTACTAGGGCTTATATGCACCAGAGCACTTCAGGTAAAAACCAGAAAAACTCTGTAATATTTTAGATCTCTATCAAGCTTGGATGAAAAACTACACCTTAAGCTGTTCAAACTCAAGATGAGTAGGGGCAGGTAAAGAAGAGAAACTTTAAGTGGCTTGGAGTAATAAGGTTAGTAAATGAAAATACTAAAATTCTACCAATTGTCTCAATATTTGTTTTCAATAAAAGGTTTCATTTTTGCTTTGAAGAAGGAAACATATTCCTTTGCAGTGTGTAGATTTGGGAATAAAGAAAGTTAGGTCAGGACTTGATTGGCAGCAAAAATGCCCAATTGTAATCT
The DNA here is from genome assembly GCA_013396635.1 of Penelope pileata. NCBI lineage: Eukaryota > Metazoa > Chordata > Aves > Galliformes > Cracidae > Penelope > Penelope pileata. The sequence continues at coordinate 371,566 of WBMW01001008.1, read as the reverse complement.
TATGAATCTCTGATAAATGCCTGCTTTGGCCTTGTGCAGAAGCTTGGGAAAATTAAACAGGGTTGTCTGGGGCTCAGTAAGGTACCTTCGTCTCTTTCAGACATGAATAGGTTGATTTCATGAAAAGTAATTTACTGGGGGCTAAGGCAAAGGGCCAGAGGATAACGTACAGCGCAGTGAGATGATTTGTCATCCTTAAAATTACTTTCCTGAAGTATAAATCTATGTACAGTCTTCTTCTTGGTAAGGTTATTTTAGAGGGCTTCTCTTTGCTTTCTCACGACTTCGGCCACAGCCTTCTCCCAGTACACACTTGTCAGGTCTCTGTCACATCTCCTACCCTGCTCTCGGAGGGCTGGATCCCAATAGCAGTTGGCTGTGCAGTTCAAGCTCACACAATCTGGCTCTGCTTCGTCCTGCACTCAGAGTCCTCATGCTCTTCCATGTTGCTCTGAGCAATCCTGGATAAGATTTGCAGCTGCATTTTCAGCAAGCATTTCTACTCTCTGGGCAAAAGTCTCTGCGTAATTCTCTGATAACAACCCTCATTTGAAGCAATCTTTCCAGGCCCCTTTGTTTAGGTTATCATTTTTTTTGACTTTTGAGAAGTTACCTGAGTCACACTTTGACACAATTAGTTGCCCCAGATTTGCGAAAAAATCTTCACAGTTGCAAAACATCCTCCATATCACAGCTCATTTTACAGACACAGAATCACAGAAAGGTAGAGGCTGGCAGGAAGCTCTGTAGGTCATCTGGTCCAAGCTTTGCTCAAGCAGGGATGCCCTGAGCAGGGTGCCCAGGCCCATGTCCAGGCAGCTTTTGAACATCTTCGAAGAAGATACTACACAGACTCTCTGGGCAGCCTTGCTACCCATGATTTCCAGCTGTTTACTCTGGTTAAATTATCTTAACACAGTTGTTTTTCCAGCTTGCTTACAGTTGTTCCTTTTTATTATATTCATCTAGATTTAATGTTCTTGAATCCATTAATTTAATGTATCTGTAAGAGTTCTCTTATTTTAAGCCTAAGAATTAGAGAAGATTCTGAGGCTATTTCTGAACTACATTTCCCATATGTAATGGAAAGAATCCCTCAAAACACTGGTAGAGAAAGCCCTGATATTTGCCCTAGGCAAACAGTTCACAGTTCAGCTACTTGAATTTTAACTGATAGAACAAAATTTGGTACCAAGTTGCCAAATGCAATTAAAAAATTGTATTGCTTTATTGTGTTACATACAAAAAGTAATATTTCCAGTCTAGATGAGAAAATAACTGGATTTAGAACCTTTTTTTTTTTTTTTTTTTTTGGGTGGGTGTGGGGGGATGACAGAATTAATTTAGCAATATTTATCTCTCGTTTTTCCTCTGCCTGACTGATTTTACCACCAACCCTCTACCCCCAGGCAACTACTATCCCAAGATATGCTTTAAATTATATTCAGTCCGGGTAAGACAAATAAATGGGAAAAACAAAGAGTAATGTAGTTTGCCTTAATGGAGACGAGCTGAGAATTTCCTTGGAAATTGTGGTTTGAGGGTTGAGTAAAGGATAAATTGAAGCTGTTACAATTTCAGGGAACAATCAGCATATTCCATAACTGAGATCAAAACATTTGTACTGCAGTATACATCCTCTTAAACAGGAGTGGTTGCAGTTCTATTTTTTCCTAGAAAACTAGGAATTTTAAGTTATCTTTTGAATTACATATTATATATGATAATAATATCACAGAATCACAGAACTGTAGGGGTTGGAAGGGACCTTGAGAGATCATCAAATCTAACCCCCCTGCCAAAGCAGTTCCCTAGAGCAGGCTGCACAGGTAGGCGTCCAGATGGGTCTTGAAGATCTCCAGGGAAGGAGACTCCACAACCTCCCTGGGCAGCCTGTTCCAGTGCTCTGTCACCCGCACCGTGAAGAAGTTCTTTCTCATGTTGGTGTGGAACTTCCTATGCTCCAATTTTAGTCCATTTCCCCTCGTCCTGTCCCCACAGACCACTGAAAAAGGATTCCCCATGTCCATTTGTCTCCTGCACTTTAGATATTTGTACACATTGATCACATCTCCTCTCAGCCTTCTTTTCTCCAGGCTGAGCAGACCCAGATTACTGAGCCTCTCCTCACAAGGGAGATGCTCCACACCCTTTATCATATTTGTGGCCCTCCACTGGACTCTTTCCAGGAGGTCCCTGTCTTTTTTGTACTGGGGATCTCAGAATTGACCACAGTACTCCAAGTGAGGCCTCTCTTTCAAGATATTCACAACAAAAATTTAACCATAATGAGGCAATGAAATAAATATATTTGTATTTCCTTGCTGAAGGAATTACATAGCAAATACTTCATTACAAACATAAAGCATTAGTGAATAAGCATGCTCAGAATATTTTGAGGAGTAAGGATAATTTTCTCTCTCTGGACTCTTGTTTGGCCAACCACAATACTTCACAAAAGATTGTGCTGATTCCACAGTTTGTTTCTTATGGGGACTGGCAACATATCCTTGGAGTAGTGACATTAACAGGTTGGGTTTGACTATACGTGGCAAATCTGCAATATCAGATTCTCAAAATCTTGGCCATTCAGGACAAGTTAACACTTCACCCATGTGTGTTTATAAACCATGAACAGGTAGTGTTTCCTATTCATAGAATCTAACACAAAAGACCCAGAAGACCTTGGTGAGACTGAAGCCTCCCTGGGACATTGGTCTGTGCTCAGAGGAGCTTCCAGAAGAATAAATCAAGAGAGGAGACAAAAGAAAAGAGTGATTTGATGAGACCTGCTCTCATTTGCAGAACAGGTCACTTAAAGAATTAGGAATAAAATATAACTGTTTTGAATCGCAGGTTGCTACCTATATAACTAGAATGTGTTAGTTTTTGTAGCTACCTCAGAATATCCTTTTCATTGTCAGTGAATGGAATAAGGTAGATTATCATATAAAAGCTGGAAAAGATTCAGCTATTTCATAGAAGTTCTGCTGTGCAATGTAGTCAATTGCAATATGCAACAATCCCTTCTTTGAATTTAAATTCACTTTCCTATATGAATTTCAAGAAGTGTGACACACTTACGTAAGTTTGATGTCCTTTGAGTCTTACATGAGGTTAAGTCCATCAGAGGAAATATGTCCTGAAATATCTGGCAAATAAAAGCATCTTTCAGGTTTCAGTGATGTTAATGAGTACCTCTTGTAACTTAAGGAGGTTTTCAGGCTGCTGAAATTAACGTCTGACCTATTGAAGGGCCTGGAATTCCAGGTTCAAAGGAAGTTAAAAATATTAAGTATATGGGTAATGGATTACTGAGAAAAGGAAGGTTTGGAAAAAACACATGTAAATTTTATTTTTAATTCAGAAGCAGGAAAATCTACTTTTGTCTTGAGAATAGAAATCTTGTGTTTTTTTTTCCTCCCCCATTCATGATCTTGTATTTCTTGTAATTTTTAATTCCTGTTATAAAATTCGTTGTTTAAATCTAACTGAAGTGTAGTTGAACTGTGATATAATCTCCTGATATCTCCAGATAACTACACTACTTTTGCTATTTTTACCTTTCCCCTGTATGTCTGATTTTACTGTCAATACTATGAGCTGATAGTGAATGGTATTAATCTTCAGGTATTTTACAGGGAACCCTACCTTGAGAGTGTGACAGACATTATTCTGAGTGAGGAGAGCTGGAGAGAATTCTGAAGCAGTTCAACTATTTTGGAAATAAACATTTTAATGTTTAATGTTTAAAGTTCTCTTCAGTGGTCATGTTAATTAGTACTTAGGTCCCTCTGAAAGTAATGCCTCTTACTTATTTCCATGGAACCTACAACAAATACAAAGAGCACAATAATGCTATTTGATAGAACAAATTCTCAGCCACAAAACACTCTTTTTCAACATAGTCACCACCGTTTGCTATGTATTTTTGCCACTGATGAACAAGAGCCTGCATGGTGTGCTTGTAAAAGTCTACACTAGCTGTGCATGGCTATCTGAAATGTGGCTTGTCTTTCACACTGATGCTGCCACTGAAGAAATGTACCACCCTTTGCCTGACTGTCCTCACATCCACTGTTTGGTCTCTGTAAATGCTCAGCAAGTGCTGATGAATGTCAATGGGTGTAATCTTTTCCTCATGGAGGAATTCAGTTCCACCCCTTTGTTTCATCTGCACTTCCATGTCAGACGCCATTGTGTCAGACTGCCCCTCTGCTGCCATCTGTCACATGGCAACAAAATGTAATGTAATATTGTTGGGAAGGTTCAACCTCTACTGCTGTACCACCGACATCCACCTGTGTTGTGGACCAACATAACAAAATAGGAGACATTACTTTTGGACCAGCCCTTTTATATTAATAGACATACTGTCATGTGTTTCACAGAAAATATTCTAATATTCATGTTTTGATATAATGAACATCTGAAGAATGCCATTCCTCTGTCCTCCAGTAGATTTTAGTTAGGTCTGGTGCCAAGCCTTCAGAAATTGTCAGTGACCTAACAGTTCTATTGTTATATTGCCTTTATTTCTAATGTTGATTTTAGGAACAGTCATAAATATAGAACACTCCTTGAAACTGCTTGAAACAGTCATTCCAGACTGTATAATAAGTGAATTACTTTAAATTAGCTGAAGCAGATGTGTTCCTAGTTTTGGCAAAATTAACCTATGAAAAATTAAAATAAGTCAATTAGTAGTCAACTAACTCAATCTATGGAATAGTCTTAAATTCTTCTCTAGAGTGAACTAACGAAAGCTCTGAATGTAGGGCTGGGATATACATTTAGTAGCTAATTTGCATTTTAGCTGGTATTTTCCTTGCTTCAGTGGAAGAATAATTGAAAATGTATGCACTGTATTAAATGTGTCAACTGAAGCTGTAAATTGGAAGAAATTGTTTGGTATGTAAATCTAGAGAGTACTGCCAGGTTTGGTCATAAATATGTAACTTTTTGAATTCTACAACAGATAAGAAACATGTCAATAAGTGATGAAATGCAGGTTTCCAATTATTTTAACAACAATAAACTGGCTTTTTGGAGTGTATTTATTACAAAACTTGGATCATTCCCTGTTGAAAGAATAGAATGCAAAGTGCATAACTCGAGAGGGGGTTTCCTGAGTGAATAGCAAACTAATGTGTTCAAAATTCCAGTGGGAGAAGGAAGACTTGTGCTTGTCTTTTGTAATAAGAATTAATTCACTCTTTTGTTGTTCTGTTCCAACTGCTGTTTTGAAGGTTAGGTTATCTTTTAATATTCTGATGGAAGGATTTTATGAATCTGTTCTGTCTATGACACTTCAAGAAAAACATTTAAAATTATAAAGAATTCAATGCATCAATCCCGATGGGATGCATCCACATGTGTTGAGGGAGCTGGCAGAGGTGATTGCTCTATCATCCTTGAAAGGTCTTGGAAAACTGGAGAGGTGTCTGAAGACTGGAAGATAGCCAATTTCACTCTGGTCTTCAAAGATGGCAAGAAGGATGATCTGGAAAACTGCAAGCTGGTCAGCCTGGTCAGATCTTACCTGGAGTGCTGTGTCCAGTTTTGGGCTCCCCAGTACAAAAAGGCAGGGATCTCATGGAAAGAGTGCAGTGGAGATGATAAAAGATGATGAAGGGCCTGGAGCATCTCCTCTATGAGGAGAGGCTGAGAGGCCTGGATCTGTTCAGTCTGGAGAAGAGAAGACTTAGAGGGGATCTTATTGATGTTTATAAATATCTGAAGTGCGGGAGGCAAAGTGATGAGGCCAGGCTCTTTTCAGTGGTTCATGGTGATAGGACAAGGGACAACGTGCATAAACTGGAACATAGGAAATTCTGCACAAATATGTGACTTGATGATCTCTAGAAGTTCATTCCAACCCCTACAATTCTGTGATTCTGTGAAGAATCCACTTTCTGATATGTTTAAAACTGTACCAAAAGACTAAAAAGAGCTAAGGTTACATATCAGAGGATACAGGAAGGATAGCAGCCTCTGATTAACAAAGCTTGATACTGACAGCTTTGTTGTGAGACTATGTAGCTTAACTTTCTTGAGCTGTCTGGGAAATTGTAGAATTTCAATGCTGGCAAAACCACAGCCACCACTTAGAAGGGAAGTGAGATTTACCTTAATGAAGATAAGCCACGTGAGTATGTACTTATGTTGAGTTATATTGTATTGTCTCATCAAAACAATTTCTGACTTGTTACTCAGAATTCAGATTGGTGTACTAAAAGTTTAAGAAGTGCCTAGAGGCTGTCCTTAGGAGATGCCTGTATTCAATCACTTGTTCTGCTGGGATTCCTCTCCTAAAGATTGTACCATTTCCTTCATACAATGTCTCTAAAAATCCTGAGCTAATTAAGTGTCCCAAGTAAGCATACCTCATTCATTGCTTCATTGAGGGTTGGGAATGTGAGATCTTGCTGGTTTTTCTCCTACTGAGATGGAAAAAAAGAGCTCTTTGCATTCTACTGTTTTCATTCAGGTATGTTCTGAGGATGGATCATAGTGCAATCAGTGCAAAAGTCAGTTATGCCCTGATTATGCTATGATTATTATCATGATATCTTTCCCAAAGTATTTTGGTGTTATAACAGACTTCAGGTAATGAACATAATGTAATATCCTATCTAGAGTTCTATCTAGGGTGACTAGTAGAAGTGTTATTACCTTACTTCATATTGTTCCTTTTGTAGGAACATTGCTATTGTGTAAGGGAAGCATGACTGGCATGAGAGAGAATTCAAGGTTTAACAACTTGATTTAGGTTTCTGATCAAGTCAGAAGCAAAAACAACCAAGACTGATGACATTTAGCATCTTCTCTCTGTGCTAATGAAGGTGTTAAAGTCCTGTGCATTCTTACGAATACTTATTTCAGATATGAATACTTGGTTTATTCTCAGTACCAATAAGCATGAAACATTCATTTTTTATACATACCACACACAGTCTATGCCTTTCTTATAAGTTTTAGCCTACTGTTTTGTCTGTAACTGTATCTCTCTCTGTAACTGAAGCCTTGCCTTGAAGAAAAATTGTGTCTTACTGAGTGGTTACTTTTTATTGACACTTTGTAAGAGGCCTATGTATCAAACGCATGGGTAAGATGGGAGTGCAATTGTGTAGGTGAAGGTCAATATGAAGCATGAAAATTGAGATCACATAAAAATGTCCTTACTTTACATATATCGCACCGCAATGCTTTTTCTAAATATGTTGGTTTCAGTGACGCTGAGCTTCTATGCTGTTAAATTTTACTATATTTTCTATTAAGGTTACATACATACTATGAGTAATTTTACCCAAGCATAAACGTGCTTTGGAACATAGTCCTTTAGTATATGGTATTAATGTGTTTTTTTTTTNNNNTGTTAAAATGTATGCTAAAATGCATCTTTTTTTGAGACCTATATAGAGATTTTTATATGTAATTCTTGACTTTGTCTGTAATTACATTCACCTGTAAAGTAAGTAGCCCTGAATATTTTTTCCTAAATTTCTTTTGTCCCTGGTATATTTTTAAGGTCCCCATTTTGGAGGACACCTCTCTTTCAAGTGGTCACTTTTGAAAAAACACAATTCATTTGTACTAAAATGATACATACCCACAGGTCACTCACGGTAGAGATTTCTGTACAGGAAAAACATGTTAGTATCTCTACCTCATGTAAATAGAACTAAAAACTCTTCAAAAACAAACAACAAAAAAAACCTCGAGTAAATTAAAAACACGACAAAATCATAACAGTTGGCCCCTTGTAGTCCCTCCTGTAAGGGTAAATATCCACCATGTCTGAAGACACAAAAACAAAGATGATATGTGAGATCTGGAAGACTTGCAGTAGAACAATGATCTCATACAATAGTTTCAATATTAAGTGTACAGATTATATTTTCACAACTTTGCTGATTACAAGCTCATTTGTTAAATGAGTCTTGTTCCTTTCTCTTTTATTTAAAAATACACATATTTAAAAGTTACTACATGGCTATGGCAGCATGTTCATATTTTACAGTAAAATGGGTGGAATATTCCTTCATTGATCCAGTAGTTGCACTAATTAAGAAAAAGAATTCAAACCAAAAATCCAAACCACCTTTCATATTGCATGTTGCATCAGGTGACTGTTACATGACAACACAGGAAAGGGAAACACCAACATTTTCCAAATTTAAGTGAGTTTTTATGAACAGTTGTCATAAAGAACAGCAAAGGTATTATTCGTAAATGAGTCATTCGCCAGCTGTATGGTACGAACACTGAACAGGAGCCAATAGAATAGTGAGCTCAGTTGTCACTCTCAGGCTAACGAAAAAGCTTGTCTATGTTTAATTTCTTGCTGTCTGTTCCTCTTGTGTTTTACTTGGAAATGCCTTCTTAGAGAAAGGTAAGTGTCTGCAGTGGCTCAGGAATGCAGGGAGGAACAGCTGATCCATCCACAAGGTGAACAAGTTAAACCTCAACTCTGAGCCATCTATTTTCAGTAGAAGAAGCTCATTTGAGAAAAAGGTGAAGACATCTACTGATGACATGGACTAAATGAAAAAATGCAGTTAAAATTATGAAAAATGATTCTAGTGACCAGTGTCCTTGTGTAGCATCTGAAATTTATTGCACAGTGTCATTATGCTTTAACTGCCGCTTTGAATTTAATTTTTGTCTTAGTTACTGTTTTTTTGAAAAGCAATCAAGTTTATATAATTCTTTGCATGATAAAGATGTAGCATGTTTATGTGCATTTTCTGACTGGAATTCCTTTTTCACCTTGAACCAAGATTGGAAAACCTAAGCAAAATCCTTTGGTGAGAAGAGACCCTTGAAGCATGCCTTCTAAAAAGCCTTGGGTGAAGAAATTAAACAAATGATAGGTACGCAGCTGGACATCAGTGCACTGAGATTGCTGATTAGCATTAACGGCCCTGAACAGCCTCACCTAGGACTCTAACTCCCTCATATGAACCTGGGGGTCCCATCACAACTCTGGCTGGGACATCTGCCTGAGTCTGACCAGTGCTGTAGATCCTAAGTCTTTGTGGTTTTGCACCAGCACAAAAAAAAAAAAAAAAAAAAAAAAAAAAAAAAGTTCTCTATGGTGTACGTTAATTCACTGAACTGTGAGACACTACAGGAAGGAGAGAAGGAGAGGGAGGTATGTTTAAAACAATAGCAGTTTTGATGGAATGTACAAGTGATGCTCTGAAAGTAATGCCTTCCATTTTATTGTGTGGGTCCACAACATCAGAGGCGGATGTTGGTTGTTTGACAGTAGAGGGTTGAACCTTCCCACCAATATTCCATTACATTTTGTTGCCATGTGACAGATGGCAGCAGAGGGGCAGTCTGACAGAATGGCATCTGACACGGAAGTGTGCATGAAGCAAAGAGGTGGAACTGATTTCCTCCCTGAGGAAAAAATTGCACCCATTGACATTCATCCATGCTTGCTGAACATTTATGGAGACCAAACAGTGGATGTGAGGCAGTGGGTGGTGTGTTTCAACAGTGGTGCCAGCGATGTGAAGGACAAGCCACATTCCAGATGGCCATGCAGATTTTTACGAGTGTGGCATGCAGGCTTTTGTTCATCAGTGGCAAAAATGCATAGCAAATGGTGGTGGCTGTGTTGAAAAGCAGTGTTTTGTAGCTGAGAATTTGCTCTATCAAATCGTGTTATTTTTCTCTTTGTAGCTGTTGTTGTTTGCGTGGGAATAAATAGGAGACATTACTTTCAGAGAGACGTACGTATGTATTTAAACTTCTCTTGTTTTGTAGGATACCTCATAGAATGGATAAACCACAAATGCTAACTCCATGATGAAACTACATTTTTTTATTCATCATCTGACTTATAAGAACTAAATTATGTCATTACTCTTTTTTTGTAAAACTCATATATTTGTGTCCTATCTAACAAGCAGCTATAGATATGAAAAAAATAAGCTGTTATTTTCCAAGATCTTAAATGTTCCATGTCTTAATCTTCTAAATCCAGTAGCAGATACTTTTTTATATTTCTTTAGAATTTGGTATCCTATTGTTAATAGCATTAAAGGAAAAAAAAATACGCTTGAAAGCTGAGGACATCTGGTCTGGAAATCATCTGTAGACAGTAAATATGGAATGTGACAACTGATTTCAGAATGAAATCAACTTTAAAGATCATCATTAAGTAAGCCATTATTCATTCACCTTACAAATGTGACTTTTTGGCTTAATGAGTTCAACTTAAATAGTATTCTGAAAGATGTTGTGAGCTGCAAACCAATAAATGTAATATCTGTTTAAGGAATTTTGTATTTTTATTAGACAACTTCATCAGTGAAAAAGGACTGAAGTATCCTTAAGGGGTGACATAGAAAAAGTAAGAGATAACATGGTCTGTAACGCATAGCATGTTGGTAAACTTAGCCAGAGTTCTGACTTTAGGACAAACAAAGCAGAACAAGTCTTAAGGGTGTTCAGGTATTTTTTAGTGCCTTTAAAATTTTTTTGCAGCTAAGAGACGTCGCTGTTTCTTAAAAATGACGATTAGTTTCTAGATATTCTACATACCTCACTTTCATGGATGCTTTCACCAAATCTGTTTCCACAATTTACTTTTTTTTAACTGAGATGTTTGGCACCTGAAGGACTGTCATAATATGGATATAGTTGTTTTATATATATTACCAATATTTCTACATTAGAAACACCCAAATATGTATTTTTTAAATTTTTGATCCGAAAGATACTCAAAGCTCAGTGTAAAACTTTCCGATGTCAGCTTTACATCAAATTTTTGCCTCTTGTGGACATGCTCAGAATCTTGATGTGATTGCTTATGCATTGTAGGAGCATATGTTGATTGCACACTGCATTTTGTAATGATTTTTCTGCAGGATGTTCAGAAAATTAAATTAGAATTGGATTATGCCGGTCTTGCTTTTCTTTGCTGTAACACTACGAAAACAATTTGATTGTATAAGTGTTGTAGTTTACTGCTTTTGAAGTTTCCAGTTTCTATTAGTTGTCTTGCATTTATGAGGTGGTTCCTTAATGTCCATTTCCTCCTATGCACCAGCCAGCCTTTATATGTACATCTAGTGGCTACCTTCCAATCCTAATGTTAATGTGTAACTTTTTTTCATTCAGAAACTTGTTAACCATCCAGCAACTCTCACTGAAAAGTATGGGCAAAAACGTATTTGGAAAGGTCAATGTACATGTCTTATATCCTGTTAATATAGATTTAAGTGGTTGAATTATGGAAACCTTCATTGTGGCTGCAAGGTCATAAGCACATACATTGAAGATATTATTTTGAGACAGAAGCAACTTTTCCAAAAGCATCTGGAATGTATCTTAGCATACTGACTGTTAAACATTTAAGTGATTAAGATGGTCCTTTGTCTGGGACGTGTTTAAGAGGTTCTCCCCTGCCCCATGGATCTGCTCATATATGCTTCAGTTACTACAGATATCGTGTAAAGTTTCTTCAGAAGCAAACTCTTTCACTGTGGATGAAAAGAAAAGCAAAAAGAGGAAAATCTTCTGGTAAATTTCATAAAACTTTTATGTAAGAGGAAGAAGTAGTCTGTCAGTATTAAGACATGATGTTAGAGGTGAGCATTGGGTGTTGGTAAGCTATACAAGTTGCATGTGGTCTGCTATAATGAGTTTACAGAAACCTAAGCTAGTGCTGCTCCTGCCAGAACATCTGTTCTGGCTGGAGCATCCAATAAGAAGTACGGCTACTCTGTTCATCCCGAAGTCAACCATGCTTTCTTAAACCAAAATGATTTTTGACAAGATGGAAGACAATTTGGCCAATTGTTGTACACGGAAATTTTAAATTATGCAAATACATTCCGTGTATGACAGCTGTATTTGAGGGCTGCTTTTTTTCACCTTCATTTTTTTCACCTTCAGTTAGTTAAACAAGTCTGGCAGCAAAAGGCCTTTCTTAGTGATGACTATATCTAGTGGATATTCATACCTGGTGATGTACCTAAGAAGAAAATCACTCATGTTCCACAGAAATGCTCATTAAACAAACATAAATTGGTTCCATTGTCTGAAACTTGACTGTCCCCACTGGACTGTGATGAATGCTGCTCATTACTTAGATGAAGTATCCAGCTTTGGGAAGACTACCACGCTGAGAATTGTTTCACATTATTAGGCAAAGAGAAGGTAGTCATGTAGACAAATGGTAATGTTTTAATCAATTAACTTGAAAAGTCAGATTAATGTCAGATTTATAATAGTTTGCAATTAACACTGGGCATGAAGTGTTTTCACACCCACTGGGGAGAAAAAATTGTCACTAGGGATGTTCTTTGCTGGCTGAAAAAGGTCCTGAAATTACATCAGTCCTCTTTGGGAGCTGTTTGCTTTTCAAAAGCAAAGCAGATATTCTTAGCCATACAGTTGCCTGGGTGACATTTTCAGTACAGAATTCAATCTGAAACTGTCTGCTGTTCACTGTAGATCAGGTAACACTAAGCCATCCTGTGAACTCTTAGTTGAGAAACTAATATGAGAAATGTCAGCTACAACTTAAAATTCTATGAAATAGAACAATACAGCATACAAGTTCACTGTTATGTTGTATAAATAAAGGAATAAATAACTCAAAAGCCTTCTTATGATTTCATACACGCTAGAAATAACTGAGTGATCACTCCATAACAGCATCTTTCTTTGCACAGTATTCATTTGTTATGATTAAATTGTTAGGAGTACTTAGTGAACTGATTCTGGAACTTGTATGTCTTATGCAGAAGGAAAACATGAATAAAGGAAGAGCTTTTGCTGAGATCTGCGCAATTCTGATTAAATTGTAAATCAAAGGAGAAATAGAAAACAAAAGCATTCAGCTAATTAAACATGTAGAAATGCAGTTTGTTGTTGTTAATGATTTTTATTTTTTTTTTTTTGGATCAAGGTACCCTGAGTAGAAAAACATTTAGAAATTTTAATGTTTCCTTCTAATGCATATAAAATGTTTTGGTCCAACAGGAGAGAACAGTGGCATTGCAAAGATGGTACAGTTGAATTTATCTTTGTTTCAAAATCAGGATTAAAACAACTGATTATTAAAGAAAACATTTCCTGGTGGAAAAGTGGTCTTCTTGGTTATCTATAGACATTTAAAATTTTTTGCTCTGATTTTTTGTAATAAAAATCAGGAAAAAAAAATGAAGCTAATGCTAATATTGTATGTAGTAGGCTAATATCTTACGGAAATACATTAGTAAGAAGATGCATTGTTTCATGTGTTTCAAGCAGAAGAAGCAGGAAACTGGCATGACCGAGCAAGGACCTGCCGGTCAAACTGAGGGAAAAGAAGAAAATGTACGGACATTGGAAGCAGGGACACGTAGACTGGGAATAATACACAGATACCATCCCGACATGCAGAGATGGGATCAGGAAAGCCAAGGCACAGATGGAACTGAACCTGCCAAGGGATGTGAAAAATAGCAAGAGAGGGTTCTATGGGTACACTGGTCAGAGGAGACAGGCAAAGGAGAGTGTACCCCCCTCTGATAAACGAGAAGAGACAACTTCTGTAGACATGGAGAAGGCTGAGGTACTCAATGAGTTCTTTGTCTTAGTCTTCACTGGCAGTCAGTGAAGACTTCCCACACCTCTCATGTCCCTGACCTTCTAGGCAGGGGGTG
>WBMW01001008.1:319785-357715 GCA_013396635.1 Penelope pileata | reverse complement strand
ACTCAGGGAACTATATGCTGGTGAGCCTTACGTCTGTGCCTGGGAAGATCATGGAACATGTTATCCTGGAAGCTGTGTTAAGGCATGTGTGAGAAGAGGAGGTGATCCAAGACAGTCAGCATGGCTTCACCAAGGACGGATCATGTCTGACCTATCTGGTGGCTTTTTATGATGGAGCAGGGAAAGGAAGGTAATTATCCCCCTCTACTCTGCCCTCATGAGGCGTCGTCTGGAGTACTGCATCCAGGCCTGGTACCCCCAACACAAGAAATGTGCAGAACTGTTGGAGCAGGTCCAGAGGAAGGCCAGGAAGATGATCAGAGGGCTGGAGCACCTTTTCTATGATGACAAGCTGAGGGAACTGGGTTTGTTTAGCTTGAAGAAGAGAAAGCTCTGGGGAGACCTCATTGTAGCCTTCCAGTACTTGAAAGATGCTTATAAACAGAAGGAAGACTGACTTTTTACACAGATAGTGATATAACAAGGGATAACAGTTTTAAACTGAAAGAGGGGAGAGAGATGTTAGATGTTAGGAAGAAATTCTTTACTCAGAGAGGGGTGAGGCACTGGCACATGTTGCCCAAAGAAGTTGTAGATGCTCCATCCCTGGAGGTGCTCAAGTCAGGTTGGATGGGGCCCTGGGCAGCCTGATCTAATGGGTGACTACAAGATAGTGGGGTTAGAACAGGATGGTCTATGATTCTGTGAATGAATGGACTGTTTCACAAGTATAGTAATTCGTTGATGGTCTCTAGAGTTATTCGTTTTGAACAGAAGCCTTGGTGCACTTTTATTTTTGCCTTAACTATCATTGCCAGATGATTCATCATAATTTGGCTCCAGGTCACTTTGGCATAATGGACCAGAGTTGTCTTTGTTGTACTCCTGTTGAAGCCAGTAGAGTAAGCACAATCCACTGTATTACTCAACAGTCAGAAAGGTAGAATAGATGCATTGGTGTTTTTTAAAATGAGATAAATGTAATATTGTTGGACATTTCAACTGTTTAAATACTGTCAATGTATTTGAGCAAATTAAAACCCTCTGAAAGGAACTTGGTTCTTAAGAGTAGTAGCCTAGTTCTAGAGTAACTGTTTTCTTGTTACGTTTTTTAATTCAGATTTAATGTTCCTCAATTATCATTTTTTCACATGACAAAGCATGTTACACAACATTGTGAATTTATTAAGCATGAATATGTGTAAAATAAAAATGATCTTTTTTTTTTTTTTACAGGTACCACTTTGTCTTGAAAACTGAATGGTCATCCATGTCTTTGAGATCTAGCTCATTACTGTCTGGTCTTAGCAGTTCAGGGAGACCACAGTCTTGTTGTCTCTCTGGGCATGAGTCCAGAGTAATGTATAAATTACAAGAAAACTACATGTAGAATATATTTTTATTCGCTCTGTATGCAAGATCCCCAGAACAAAGCTTCTGTGAACTAGAAACAAATCTCACCATAGATCTGTAATCTTTTCAAAAAAAAANAAAAAAAGAAAAAAAAAAGAAAAAAAAAAAAAAAAAAAAAAAAAAAAAAAAAAAAAAAAAATCCTTGTCCAAATCTATTTGACTTATTCTAGAACAAAATATGGCTAGCTTGTCTATACAAATGTTGATTTATCAAGCGTCCCAAATGATCTACGCAGCTTTATGGATTATTGTTTCTCATTTGAGCAAGAATAACTGCTCAGGGAGGCAGCCTTAACAACACTTACTACTGCAGATACACTGTAAAAACATATTAGATTAAACCTTTCATTAGCATGACTGAGTTGTAATGGCTTAACAAGTTTCCTCCCTTCAGCTAACCTTTGCTATCCATTAGTTGGGTGCATGATTTGCCTGTCAAATTGAGAGATAATACAGTTTAGTTTCAGATTTGAGTGAAGTCATGTTATCTCACATTTAGCTCTTACACTGAAGATGAAGCTAAATTGTGTTATCTCATAATTGAAGTGGGCTAAAAGCATGCAGGCAGATGGCTACATCAGCTTGGCAGCATAACCCATTAAGATCATGATAACTTGCTTGTGTCTGAGCCAGCAGTGCTCTATTAGTTCTGCTGGAAAAGGGAGAGGGAAGATGAACGGGATGTGGAATTACAGCAGCAAGTAGGACAGCTCTGTGGCAGCAATTTGCAAGCAACTAGTATGTGTGGCTTCCCTGAATCGGCTTCTCGCTCTGTACAGAGCTCCAAGACTTCCCCTTGGTTTAAAGTTATGTTCTTAACACTTCAGAGTATTTTTGTGTTTTTTTTTGTTTTTGTTTTTGTTTTCCTTTTAAAGACAGGAAGAGGGGTGTATGGGTCAGTTAGAATAATAACCCTGCTGTTCGAGTATATCCTGACAAAGAAGCATAGCAAAATGCTACACAGAAAATTCTTTAAAAACCTTGAAGGAATGGAACTGAAGAGTCTAATAATGAAAGATCTGGAGGAGAGTGATAGTCTTTATTCAGCTTTATCTCAGGGGTGCCAATTTCTTTAGCAACAGTAAGTTTGATATATATGCACATACGTTCCTGAGCCTCAAGATACATTTTTGTCATTAAGAACTTTGTTACCTAGCCAACAGTATTCTGCCAACACCTGCTAGATTTGGAAGTCCAACTAAAGATGTTTTTCTGTTATAAAGGAGCAGTAAGAGTATTAACCAGCTGACTTGCACATGGAGGTTATTAGAGAATTTTTCCTATTGTACCATTTCATCTACTTTTCTCATTTTTTGACTCTTTAATGCAAAATAATAAAACAAATATTGCCAAAGCTAACTTCATTTCTGAAAAATGTTACATTTTGTCTTGAAGTCTCTCCAATTCAGGTGTTTCTTACTCTTTTTCATCTCCTTGGCTGTTCTGCATCTCCCATGAGAAGCCAATCTCCTCTCAAGCTGGACTTCTTATGATGGAGAAGGAGATAGACATCTATTTCAGGAGGGAAGCCTAGCATGTACATTAAATCAAGATTACACGTGTCTTTGTCAAAAACAAGTACAAGGTTCCGAAAAACAAGCAAGCAAACAAAAAGCCATTAAAGATTCAAAGTCAGTTATTCTTTGGAAAATAGAATAGAAGGCCTTAAGAGATAAGTAGTTGGAGTTGGAGTAACAGAAGACAACACCATTGTGAAACCCCAGCTCAACTTTATCATCCTCTAACCAGGTATTAAAGAAATCATCTAATAACTAGACCAGACTTTCAATGTATCTCTGTTATCTTGGCCTGTATTTGGAATTAGCAATGACTGGGTAATATTAGGTTAGCTGGTCTCTTTCTGACATTTAAAAAAGGACATATCAAAACCTGATGACACTACATTGTTATTTTCTCAGTTAGTATTAACTGAAGTAATTTGAAGTAGCGGGATTAAAAAGTGATAGAACAAGCCAAGTATTATTTATAAACTTAATGAATTTTGGAAGGTAATGCTTGTTGTGGATGAAATTAAAGAACTTTGAGATTTCCTTTTATATTATGGAATATGCTTAGTGGAAATGAGAACAAGTTTTAGCTTTTCCTAGGTGCTGTTATGCAGTTATCATAAATGGAAAGTATGTGCCAGGATCAATCCTAAATACATAGGATTAGAGAATATACTTTTAAAGAGGAGACATGAGATAACATGCATAAGCGTATTTTTAAATTGAAATTATCTGTAAGCCTCTGAGAAACCAGAGCTGGATGGAAATCAATTTATCTGCAGAAAATAAGCATCCCCACAAATGACAGCATATGGACTGTGATAGTATGAACTTGCTTTCTCCACCCTGTCCCTTTTGGTTCATAACATCTTAGCTTTTTGGGGTATAACAGGACTCTCGCAAGACCTTATAAACCTATGAGAAGGCCACATATGTATACAGTGATTTAAATGAATCTTCAAGGAAATTCCATAGTAGTGTTTCTTTCTGAAGTAATGACTTATTTTATATGAATGCAACTTGAAAGATGGCTGAAAAGGTTCAGTTTATTGTGATGTATTTACCACTGTGGTCTGCTTTAGTGTTTAAAATCTTCACTGAGTAGAGTTCAGTGATAGTATTAAGTTTATTTCTTGTATGTGATTTCCATAAATAATGCAGATGGTGTTGCTGGTAGAACCTTTGTGGATATTTCAGATATTTTCACGATTTAATAAATACAATTATTTGAAACTGCTATATTTCTTAAGTATGGAAGGATTGCAAAGTGGTCAGCTAACCACAGCTGTACAGTAACTGGGTTAAACAATCCATTAAGCAGTGTTGAGAAACTAGTCAGTTTTTAGAAGTGACTTCTGAAAAAATAAAAAAGCAATTATTATAAAAACCATCAAACATTATAGAGATACAAAACTCTTCACTTTCAAACAGAGTAGTAACAGTGAATAAGCTGTTAATTGTAAATATTCTGAATATCAGACAACTGATTCTATCCTCATGGAAGACATAGAGATATCTTTAGATAAACAATTTCCATTTACTCTTAACCTGGGGCCTTTCTAGCAACATCTATATATGTGCTCTATGACTTCTGCCTTTTCAGATATCAAAGAAGTAAAATCATTTTGTATTTCTTCTCCCCAGACAACATACAAGAAGAAAATATTATTGATCTCCATTGAAAATACTTTAAAAGGTAGAATGAATTACTCATTGTGGAGTACTTCAGGTAGATCAAATAACTCATGTTGTGATCAGAGATGTAGACTTGGCATGGGGCTGCCTTTTTTCGTCTTTATAACATTCTCTTTCTCCTAAATTAAACTTCAATTCTTATGAAATGTAAGCTGAAAATTCTGATGGGGTCTTCTACACCATGTTTTTTTCTGTGGGCGAGATGCTAATCAGCAGCTCTGCCAACAGACCAATGGTTGTGTTAAATGACTACTGGCTTACAAAGAGTGTGTTGGGGTTTTTTTTGTGTCTGTGTATATGTGAACATGAACGTGCACATGCACGTTTACACACAGGTGTAAAAGAAAATTATATCTGTTATAATGTTGCAATAACACTACACTCATTTCTTCTAAACAAAACACGATCAATATGTAAGTAAGCTATGTTACATGATACACAGGTAATAGTTTGAGTACCTTTTGCTTAACTAATTTATTGGAGATAATGTAATTGATATGTAAACACTCAAATCCTGGGGTGATCTTGGTTATTGTTTAAATTCTGAATAGATTGTTTGAAATTGGAATAATTCAAATGGGAATAGGTATCCAAGAAAGGAGGATGGTTCTAAGCAATTTATTGGTTGTTTGAATCCATGAATAATTCAGGACTTACATGTCTTTAAATGACATGCCATGAACTAGATTGCTGCAAATTACAAGAGTATGAGAATGATATAATATCACATAAATTTGATATTCATCTAGAAAGGTTGGTTGTTTGTCAAGCTGTTTGTAGGTTTGCAGCTGACCTTTAAAAACTTGAGGATGAATCAAACTAATAGCCTGAACAATGAAAGTCTTTCAACAAGTGAACACAATAAATCTTTCCACTTCGAGAGGGAGGCAAGTATAATATATAAAACTAAAGACAGGCTTTAATAGATACAGAGAACATAGGGAATTAATTCTAAATATAGAAAGATTAATTATAGCTATGGTTGAATTGCGGGTAGAAAATGTACGCATGTATTCGAGGATTCAAAATTCCATACCCTACATCTAACTGTATCTTTGAAACAAATCCTTCTAAAAGTAGTCTTTGTGAAGCAGAGCACTTCATTGCCTTTAGCTTTCAAAACCATGTTTTAGTAATGATAATTATGCTGTGAAGTAGAGAATTGTTAATTTGTGTAGTATTGGTTGAATCATGGTGGGGGGAGATATGAAGAACTGATTAAAAAATACCAATTGTAAATTTCTGATAGCTATTTTTTAGGATCTTGTCAGTGAAGTAGTGAGGTCCTAAATGACCAATGAAATACATGTTGTGATATCTCTGGGATAAAGATTCTCTACGCAAAGTAAATCTTGGCTCATGTCTGAGACTCTTCAATACAAAGTTTAGAAAACTGATCTTCACTTTAGCGTCTGAATTTCTGATGATGAAGACTTCCTGTGCTTAAAATATCAGTTTAAAGTGATGAACTGTAACTGCCATGATTTGGAACCTCAGTAAACACAGTTACAACTCTTTAGCATGTGTCTCTATTTGGCAGGGCAGAGTGCTATAATTTAAAGTACGTATACAATGTTTAGGACAATATGGTAAATGCTGTTTTATTCCTCTAAGAAACAGTAAGCATTTTAAACAAACAAACAAACAACCACAAAACATTGTGAAGAATGAGTAAACAAATAGGATTATAAGAAATGAGGAAGAATTAACAACTTAGAAGGCAGCCTTCCACTTCTATAATAATCATAACATTTATTTCATTTTAGTTGCCAACTGCAGAACATATATACTCTGTGCAGCTTACATATGATAACAAACATATGCTTACACAAGCAGATATATCTTAAAAGATATACTTACACATTTTCTCTGAACAAGTTGCTTACTTTTCTGCTGAAGTTCAGGAATGATTGGGATGGCAAGAAAACGTCAAAATTTGTGTGACAGTGTGCATGGAGAAATGAATGTGTTTAAAGCACCAACATGGGAAGTTAAATTTAGATTTAACATCACATTGCCAGCTGATGTGATATCACGCTTAAATCCATCTGCGTCTGAGCTGCAGGTTGTGTTTAGCATTGTGCTTAGTTAAAATGATTGTGGTAAATCAAAACTCAATTTTCAGTGAGGTACATCCAGCCAAACAACAAATATAATCAAGTTTAAATTGGGACTATAAAACATGATTCCTATGAAATGTGAAGCTGGGCAGAAATAATTTGGCTCTGTCCTTCAGGAACTCTGGCTATGAAAGCTGAGATTTTTGAGCAAACACCAGTGACTGAAGTTCTCTGTAGGCATTCCAGGGTCATTTTATTCTGTTCAAAATTGCAGAGAGTTTGGTAGTGTTTATGAGCTTGGTGTTTTTCAGGCTTACTTGGATACCAAATATGATGTTTTTTCTAGATGCTCAGTTGGTTTCCAGTGGTCTGCAGATTGTAGGTGATGTTCTGTAGCATGTGACTGCTTGCAGTACTCCCTCACCCCTCCAAGCAATAAGTATGTATATTTGTATGGCTTATTTTTGCTTGTATGGTTGTCAACTTGTAAGAAGTGCTAAATGTGATTCCTATGAATAATATTGGATAAGGGGTTTTCCTGTCACCTGGAGATTTCCATACCACATATGACAACTCAGTAACTGTAATGCTTTAATTTTAGACTCTTTCATGTGATATATGACTGCATTAATTTTTCAGTAAAATAAAAATGAATGAGTGAAGCATTTGTTCAGTTAAGATGGGAATTCACAGAAAAGGTGCATGTTGTACTTACACATTGTTTAGTATAACAAGCTTATGAATGCAGTGTTGTGGAATACGTTATTATTTAGAATGGTGAAGAGTCAGAAATGCAGTGAAAATTGAATTCAACACTGTCTTTTTTTTTTTTCGCCGATCAACTGTAGATTCATTTCAAAAATTTTGGTTCAAAATCTTATGTTTTCAACAATTTAGTGCCACAACTTAATATCATGAGAAGATGGAAACACAATAAAAATTGTACATAAAGATAATTTGGAACAAGGACACTATGGTCATTCTGCCTGTAAAATTAGGCTTTAACCAACATGTATGAATATGTATGAATATTCTCATGTAGACATCAAATGCTTCAGGAAAGATGATATTTCCATCTCTATATCACAACGTATTGGGTGATTGTTATCTGGAATAACAAAAGAGAAATAGGCTTTGCAGTCATTTGTACATGAAGCTTCTTCAAAGTCTGAACAGAATAATGTTGCAAGTTTTGGAGAGCTTCTAACAGTATGGAAATAATGTCCGTAAAGTATGCTAATAATATTTGCTCTTGACTTTCTGATGAATGACAATGTGCTTGTTTGGAAAAGCATTCTAAAATAGCTTCCCATGGTAATACTAATGCTAATCAATCACTATATTGCTGTCTTTCAAATATGAGCTGTAAGAAGTTGGAATGCTGTTTAGGTTCTAAAAGTGGAATGTCTGGAAGAGAATACTAGCACTCATTCAAACACCTGACCAGACTTGATCATATCTTAGTGACAGGCTGTCCAGGCCTTCTTGCTTAAGACATCATTAGTGTTTCTGCAGGTAACTGATTTAAATGGCTTCTGGTACTTTGTAATTCAATGTCTTACTAAACTGTGAATTTCCACTGAAACTATGGAAAGGTGAGCTGTGCTGTAACTCTACCAGAGAGTTAGACTAGAGGCACTATTTTAAAATAGTTTCACTTTCTACTATCTTGATATGCCTTCTTTAAGTCATGCCTTAAGGTAATGAGAGCACAATATTGAGCTTTGGTTAGTTTTATGAATTTTCCCAAAGAGGCAAAGGTTGGGAATGAAGGAAAAGGCTTTTATAGAATGAAAATATAACTTCATGTGAATCTATGTAATTTGTCCATAAATTTATTATTATTTTTTTTTAATCCTATGGCTAGCAAAACCCATTAATCTAGAGTCTTAAACCTGAAATAGAATTCTAAGTAGCAAGGCTCAGAGAGGGCATAGCCCTGGAAGCTCCTGCTCAGTGCGTAGAATTGTGAGAGTGATGCCTGTAGGTGTCCCAGTGGCATGGAAATTTAGAATATTTGGGACAACTGGATAAACTGGACCTCACTGTAACAAAGATAGATATTATCACTCTAATTTTAAATGCACATGAAGATGATTTTGCCATCATGAATAGGCTCTAAACAAAAGGAAGAGATTAAAAAGTGTGTTTTAAATAGGTGGGAAAGATGTGAAGCTCAGACTCATTTCTAAATATTGTAGTTTTGTAATAAAATAGATGACCTGCCAGTGAACTTTTTTTTGTCATTCTATTTCTGCCTGTGCCACCTGCCTCCACTCTGATGATAGTAGCATCTGGCCTTCCTCTCTGCTCCACTCAGCTCCAGTCTTTTCTACCCTTTGTATGAGCATCCTCACAAGTATATTACTGTGTCCCACCAAAGTCAAAATTCCTTATGCTATTCTGTCTGACAGTCTTCCCACTGAAAAGTTTTGCTTGTACACAAGTGTATAAATGCTTGTTTTGTGAAAAGAATCGAAGTTCTCCTTATTTTTGTCATCATTTTATCTCATGAACTTTCTATTAAGATCTTCATTCTGGAATTATTTTCCAGAAGATTTAAATACATTTTTTTCAGGAATTATTTTGTTTTAAACTGCTGTCTTCATCAGGAATCCCATCCCTTCTGCATTATTCTGGGTAATAGATATGAAAATTTCTTATCTAAAGACTCTAGGGTGCGTAGTGACATTAGTAATTATGCAGACAATATTAGTGACTAATGAGATGAAAGGGCAGAGGAAATGCTTTAGAATTGTTGAAGCTTTTCTTACTCTTACACAAATTCATTTTTTCATGTGGTTCTCCACTGAGATTAATTTAGGATTTCTGAAAAATATTTTAACAGGTGTATGCTAAAAGCAAAGAGTAATATTTCAGTTCAGCCTTACGTTCCAAGATGGATGAATCCATATTTTGCAAATTCAAACACCATATGTGAGCAAGCATTCTCAATGAATAACTTGGTCAAAGCACTAGGTTTCTTGATTAATATGCCTGTGTGTGGGGTTCCATGACTACTGTTTAATAGCATAGTACAAAATAGCATAGTACATAATTGAGTTCTAAGATCCCAATTCGATCCACATTATGCATGAAGTTTTAACATGATTAAAAAGGAAAGAACAGAGCCTCATGTCCTACTTATAATACAGCTGTATTCCTAATTACTGTGGTTCCATAATTTCTAGGAATAAATTTTCAATTCATGCAATGACTTATTTCTGATCAACCAACTGAGATTAGAAAGGCTTCACCTCCAGCATATCTTGTAATAATAAAACTCCATCAGAAGCATTAGAACTCACAATCACAGAATCACGGAACTGCAGGGGCTGGAAGGGACCACTGCATCAAGTCCAACCCCTATGCCACAAAATGATCCAAGGGATGGAACACCTCTGCTGAGAGGACAGGACAGGCTGAGAGAGCTGGGGCTGTTTAGCCTGGAAAAGAGAAGACTCTGGGGAGACCTGGTAGCAGCCTTTCAGTATCTAAAGGGGGACTACAAGAAAGAGGGGGACAAACTCTTTAGCAGGGTCTGTTGTGACAGGACAAGGGGAAATGGTTTCAAACTAAAAGAGGGGAGATTTAGTTTGGATATAAGAAAAAAAAATTGTGATAAGGGTAGTGAAGCACTGAAACAGGTTGCCCAGAGATGTCGTGGATGCCCCATCCCTGGAGACATTCAGGCTCCAAGCAACCAGATCTAGCTGTAGATGCCCCAGTTCATTGCAGGGGAATTGAACTAGATGACCTTTAAAGGCCCCTTCCAACTCAAATGGTTCTATTATGATCCTATGGTTCTGTTAAGTTACTCTAATGTTACTGTTAGCTTCCAAAGTAAATAATGTTTATCTTTTTTTGTGTATTCATCAGGGCACTGAGCTGTGTGTCTAGTTTATAGAATTTGATTTTACTACTTCCATGTATCTTCTACTTGACATGCAATGTCTAGTACAAGGGTAATTGATAAAGAAGTGTGAATTCAACTGCCTAAGATATATAGAGAGACCATGCTTTGAAAAATGTGTACAATGTTACTTGCTGATAATAAATATACTTAAAGAACGGTTTGTCATTTCTGGATGACAGATGACGATTCTCGGTGCTATGAGGAAGGATACTACAGCTATGAGATGAGAATGACTGCACTGAACTGTATTGGGATTGTATGAAGGCTAATATTTTTGTTCATTTTTCTTACATATTAGTTTTCAATTTCAGAGGAAAATAACACAGCTTATTGCATCAGACGTCAGTGAGAGGAAAGACTGTCTCTGTAGACAATAGAAATTATGGGATATCTGGAATAAGCATGCCTTCCCCTAAATGAGTAACCTATATCTCTTTTTACCTTGGCAAGGGTTTCCAAAGACAGAACACGATTGCTATCCCCTTTTGTGCATTTGCTGCTTGTAAGCAAGCTGGAAATTCAAACCAGCCCTTTGAAAATAGTTCTCTGGTAGTAGATGAAAATATTAAAATATGGAAGTGATTGTCCTGATAGTATGGGGCTTTTGTTTGTTTGTGCTGTTCCCTGTTGCCTCCTAAATAGGAGGCCACATGGCAGAATATCTGAGGGATAGGTTCAGATCTGTAGTTACTGCAGATAAAATGTGTTGTGTTGGGACACTTACATTAATATGTTCACGTGTTTGATATAATTCAATTTTCTTATCTAGGAATGAAAAGGCTTTCATTGCATAAAATGTTATTTCCTATAGTGGTTTTGTTTTACACACTGGGCATCAGCTTTTATTTTAACATAGATGTAAGAAAGGATTTTGTGTATTCCAGCTATAATCAAATTGCATTAGACTTCTTGCACAAGTCAAAGTGCCTTGAAAATTGTGTTAGGTCACATAACCTTGCATAAATTCTTCCAAATATTACAGTGATGTATTCAAAGGTTTTCAAAGAATTAAATTGTTGCAAGGTTAGGAACAGGTACATAGTGTGAAATTGAAAGTATATCTCCACACTGCCTCCTTATTTCACATTCTCTTTTCTTTGTTTATAACTAATGTTTTTGTAGCAATTCACTTGTTAAAAAACATACATACTGACTGGGAATTTAAATCTTATTTACTTAATATTTCATCTAATTCCTAAGTTTTTATTTAAATTTTTCTGCTTAATAATGTACAGTGGTCTATCAGTATGGGACACAACTGATGAGCTTTTTGCTGGTGGATATTTCAGTTCGTATAAAATTATCCTTGGTATGAATAAAACATCAGGCTTTTATGCTAAATCTCAGCTTATTGCTTAGCATTCAGAGGTCTTCAAGCTATATGGTAGATGGGTGCTAAAATGTGCATTTAATAACACCCTATTTCCTTGAATTGGCTATGAGTTTCCACTCTCTTTTGAATACTCAAGGTAACTTTATTGTCATTAAATTATCACTGGAATGGCAGGTGACAAAGCTTCCGAAAAAATGGTCAGAGAGTATTATGGTCAGAGAGAAACTCTGAATTTCTCTGAAATGGTCAGAGAGAACTCCGAATTTTAATATGTCATAAAATTTTGAGAAGCAAACTCCTCATTTAAAATAAAGCCAATCCAAGACTCTCCCAAGTTTCTTGGTAGAAAAGTACTATCAGATTGCATTTGTCATTCAATAGCAGAGAAAACTGTAAGTTTTTGTGTTTGTTGTATTGCTAATGGTTTTTTGGAATATGTAGAATTGATGTTGAGCATAAAAATTTGCAATGAAGATGTACACGAGGATATGAACAGTCTAAGTATGCAGTTTGAGCAAGATGTCAGGAAGAGCAAATAGAACTGTTCTTAAATGCTGTAGTTTGACTTTGTGAAATAGCATTTATGCTTTAATACTATTTATCTTTTCTATTTTTTGTTATATTGTTGAAACCCTGTAAGATTTCCCTAGGATTTCTGTGGTATGCCTTTTGCCTTACTTGTTGCTGTTTCTCTGTTGCTACCGTAAACATTCTGAATATGTCCTGGACTTCTTGTTTCAGATATTAAAGTTTTAAGATTTGTTGTTGTTGTTGTTCTGTGTTTTGTTTTTATTTTTATTTTTTCTTCATTTTTTAATCCATAGATCTTGAACATGCTCTGTACAAACAAGTATATCTGTGAGTAGAAATAAAAAGAAATCCACATTTATAAAAGAAATAAAAACCTTGTTCTAAAAACCAGCAGTTGTATTTTGAACGTAAGATAATAAGGTACCTAATGTGGCTTCATGTTCTTTTTGTCCCTCCCCTACAATTTGTAGGCTACTTTGTATTTTAAATTTGATATGCTTTAAAGCAAATGTTCTTCACTTACTGATGACATGTCAGTCCTATAAAACTCTGATGCAAAACAATGATAGTAGTCTTCGCTTTGTTTCCAAATGATTGCTTTAAAACCTATAATTTTAAACCACCTGCAGTTAGAGTAAATACCGGTTTCACAGTCTGATCTACTGCCAGATTTTACTTTCATGTGCATGTTTTGATGCACATCACTTTTCTTCTCTGCAGACATAGCAGTGAGTTCCTGTCAATATAAGTAAATAAGAAGCGCAAGATTATAGCCCATTTCTTGGTCTTATCCTCCAGTGTTGTCTTTTGCTGAGACACCAGGCACTCCTGAGCCAAGCTGACTTCTGAGAGAAGTAAATTTGAAACCTCATTTGAATATAGTTGAGGACTTCTAACTGAAAAAAAATCTGTATTAAGCAATGGAGAGCTTGTTGTTACTTATTCAGACCTTGAACTGTGAATGAGTTTGTTAGATTGGTGTTGTCCAGATTGACAGATTTCTCTTATGGAAACTTTCTTTTTATATGAGGTATGTTTTATAAATTCAGACCAGAAGTGCATTAGTCTGAGAAAATGAGGACAAGACAGAAATCTGCCTCTTTGATGTGCCCCATGCTTCTGACTAAGAATGATCCACTTTCCTACTGGTTAAAATGCTAGTCTAAACTTTTAAGTTAGCCTTCATGTCAAGATAAGGTGCTGATAGTTTTGCACCCTAGGAAGATCTACTGAGACTGGTAATCATATCAACGCAGGCACCCATCAGCACTCATGGAATACTAATGGCAGAGGTTGAGAAATTAAGTTGGAGAATGGTCAAGGTTGTTAAAGGAGGAAGTCAAATTTGAGTTGTATGGATTTCCTCACTAACATAACTGACTTTGAGACAGAGCTGTCTAATTTTCAGTGTCCACACCCTCCCCTCACTGAGATGTTCAATAGTGTAGTACTTAGATGGTGTCACTGGCAGCCCTTAGTGATGGATTTAAAAAAATAAAATATAAAAAATTGTGGCTTCTATAAGGCAAAATTAAAATTTCCATCCTACTTAATCAGGTGCAGTCTTGGATCAGACAGATTATAGATGTAATTCTGCAATTGTTCTACCCTATTCCGAGAAAGCCTTATTTGCCTCTTAGAATAAAACTATCCTACCAAACCACCTCATTTCAAATAGACTATATTCTTCCTACTGCTCAAAAAATGAGGGAAAAAACAGTACTTCTTGTGTAGTCAAATCAATAATTTTTGATTATAAAGGAATATTTTGCTGGAAAATATTTCCTTTTACATTACACATTAATGAAATCCAGAGTTTTTTTTTCTTTTTTTCTCAGTAAAAGGCACGTTGCTCTCTTGAATAATATTTCAAGCTATATTATATTTTGGATATATTTGCTTGCTTGTAGACACATCTAGGTGTATTCATGACCATCTGTGACTAAAGGAAGTACTAATTGTGCTTAGAAAAGCTAACAAAGCTTCTGAGGCAATCGTAGCAACATGAGGAAATCTGTAATTGAACTTAGAGATTTTATTTTTATTTCTATACTTGGAGAAAATGAGTGCTTCTTGCTTGTGTAGAGAAAATTGAGAAAAGCTGTTTATTTGCTTTTCTGTTATTATAGAGTGTGAACCAGCACCCAGTCTACAGGGTTATAAATAAATTGGGGACTGCTAGACTGGACTGCCAACTGAGGGAGTGCAAACCAATGCTGGCTCCTGTAGCATCCAGGAGCTCTTGGAGTGGTCACCAGTTTTTGCTTAATGGAAATGAACAAAGAAATCCATACGGAGAAGGCACACACTGGGTTGTAAGCTCTGACTTTACTATCAAAACCTGTAGGATACACTAGATAATCTTAGCATCTATTAAAAATAAGCAAAGACCGATAATAGTAAAGACTGATCCTTTTGGTGGCTCCCCAGCTCCTTCTGAAAGATATTTGTTGATGTTAAGACCATCTTTCTTCTGTTTTCTTTTCTATCCTTACCACTTGCTTTTTATATGTTCCTAATTGCTGCGTGCAACCAATTCTTTGTCCTGGAAAGTGCTTGGACAAGTCTTGCCACCCTGCTGATCACTATTTCTCTCTCTCTTTCTGGGTTTTGACCAGTATAGCGGGACAGAGAAGGAGATGACTTTCTGTGGTTTTCAAATTGACCTCCTCTGGACTGTGATAATGCAGGGTTAGACTACATATAGGTTGAGCACTATTTTACTACAAAGTTTCCTTTTTTGAAGCCTATATTTAGATCCAATCTGTATCTATAAATGTTCTTAAATGTCCTAACATAAAATATATTTGGGTCAAATAAAAGGTCCAGTACACAGCTAGGAGAGGATCAAGATTCTTCCATCATAACCTTTCAGTATTCAGCAGTCAGCAGTCTACTGTGATTTGTTTCATCGGAGCCAGGGATCGTAACTATATATGCATTAAATCCAGGTTCAGATTTAACTCCAGTTCTCTTGCAATGTTTTTCCAGATAGGAATGAGTTTCAGATACTGTGGCTTCCTGGCACTTAAAGGTGAAGGCAACTTCACTTTCAATTGGAAGTGAAATTATTGAAAAGCAGTTTGTTACAAAGGGCAGTATGATGGGGTGGGATCTTTGTTCAAAATTTACATGAAAATAAAAATCTATTTCAACTTTTTTTCTGTCAAAATAGGAAAATATGAGATGTGTGGCTGGGTTTTTTTGAAGGAAGATTTTTTCTGATTAAACTGCAGAGTAAAATATTTTGTTCAGTTGAAATGGCAGATATACATTCACAAGCAGGTTTTACAGCATATATTGAGCGCTTGACACCATTTTCTGAATCCTGAGGTGCTTTTCTGCGTAGAGGACAAAGAAATTTGAAATTAAATTCTGAAACTAACTGGGAAATTAATTACTTAGTGATGATTAACAACTCTTCACCAAGTCAAATAGATAAGAACTATTTCTTCAGATTAAGAAAAATAATACTTTCGTGATGGGTATTTTAGTTTTAAAGGCTTAATAGCAGTCATTTTATTTTTGAAAGGCTCTTTAAATAGTCAAATGACTTCTTTTAAAAAAAAAATAAGGACAAAATGTATGCAGCCATTTGGTTCAGAATTTCAACTATTTTGAAACTTGTTTAAATCCCAGTACTGAAGGAAAAAGATTGTCACTTTCAAAATGCCTTAAAACCATTGTATTAAACCCTGCTGTCAGGGTTTCAGTAAGCTGAAGAAATACTAAAGAAATTAAAACCTTGGATTGAGGCATTGGCAAGAAAATCCCTCTAGGGGACCTGTTGACCATTGGAAAAATAGAGTAAACATTGCTCTTGGAGCATATTCTTATCCTTTATTTCTCCTATTTATCTCTGTTCATGTTTCCTATTTTATCCCCTTTTGTACGTTACTTTACTCTTACTATTTTCATTTTGATCTATCATTCTGATCTTTGCAGGAAGCGCAGATCAGTAACAAAAAGTTGTTTGAAAAGAAACCCTAAAGAGACTGTCAGACCATCCAGAGCTGTCACTTGCATCTAAAGGGAGGTTCCTACACCAGGTCCATGGTGATTTTACTGTACCAATGAACGTGAACTCATTTTAAAGTCTTCTCTTATCAAGGTAGCCTATAAATTTGATGAAGGTCCTATGTAAGAGTCTGTTGGCTTTGTGGTGGTGGTGTGTTTTTGTTTGCTTTTTTTAAATCTGAGATCACAAAAGATAAATAGCCAGTATATTAATTTGATATTTTTATTTCATTTTTTGTGTGTATGTATACATAAACACACCAAAAACCTAGTAGCTATTTACAGAAAATAGCTGTTTAAAGAAAGTAACTGTTTACAGAAAATAACTATATGGTGAATTTCCAATCACTTCTGAATACAAATTATATTTCTGAATATACAGAATATATATCTGTGAATATATAGATTTCTGTTGTACTTCTGAATATAAACTATAAACATCTCAAACGTATATTATTGTCATTTTGTATAACTTGCTCATTTGCTAGTACATTCAAACTATGTGATAACTGTTGTTAAGAATTCCTTTCATAAGGCTGTTATCAATTTAAATATTGTTAGAAATTTTTCCTGAATGTCCAAATGGCAGCATGCAGTGGGTGCAGGTTTTACAATATCAGTGATGAGTGTGTGCTGGGAAGATGCTGCTCTCTCAGTTCTTCTCCTTTACTTAAATTTCCAGTTTCTCGTGAAGTTCTGTAACTTCCAAATGCAATGCAGCCTTTCCAATTAAAATGGAGTATTGAATTTGTCCTCACTTTCCACCTACAAACGTGGAAAATTAAAGTGAATTACTTTTCACATTTTCACGTTTTCACTTCATACACACAGTGCATTTCATATATTGGGGAGTGATATCTGTGGTCACCCTGATGCCTTCAGAGGAATCCGAGAAGTGATGTGAAGTTTTGAGTGTGTAGCTGATGATATGAAGTGGAAGGGAACAATGCAAAAGAACATGTCTTTGGAGCTGTACTTTCGCTATGTTGTTGTTATATTCCCCACATATTGTTGTTATGGTGAACTCTAAATTGATGGATGGCTAAGAACAAATAATTGCTATAGATTATCATATTGTTCAGGAAGGCTATAAGAGGTACTGGGAAGTATCCAAGCACCTTGCACCACTTTTGGTGCTGGGCCTCACTATGGAGTTAGGACATCTTCCACCAAAAGATACATCTGGAAAGTGTAAGAAAAAGTTGATCTTGCAACTACTGTTAACACAATTAAAAAAAAAAAATTAGTCTGTTGAAAATACTGACTTGAGATTTCCTGAATAAGGAAAAAAAAATAAAAAGAGTAAAAAATAATGTTTTTGTCTGAAATATTAATTGCTGATAGCTACTGAAGACTGCTGACGCCAGTTCTGAAATAAAATTCCAAAATAAACCTTCTTTTTGATGCTCCCCATTTTTAACTGCAATTTTGTTGAGTGCAGTTTTGCTTGTTTCCCTTTTCTTTTATGTCTTCATCGTGTCTCTGTTTGCAAGCTTTATACTACCAACTGGTCTGCAGAGAACAACTGTACTCTGAATTCCAAGCCACATCAATGGAAAACAGTAATTGGACCACTGTATGTATTCACAAATGTTATCAAGTGTTCACTCTACATCTTATTAACATGAAATGATTGCTTGGGATAGCACAACATTTGTCATGCGGCAGAACAGTTGCAAAGGCATGATGAATAAAATATAGGAAAAATGGGGAAAGATAATGGAGGCCCTGTGCATGGACACAGAACGCTGATATCAGACCTGTGACTGTGAATGCCAAACTACTGATAGAGCTAAATGTGTTTCAAACTAGCTGAGCTATTTTGGCAGTCATGCCACTTCCCTGCCTTGTGTGTGTAATGCTGGTGTGACGTGGAGTTGTATTGCAGGTGCATTCAGAGGGGTATCTTTTTTCTCCATTACCTTCTGAAAGGTGCATGGTAAAACACTTGTGGAATCATTGGAACAAATTGTATGATGGCTGAAACAGTTCCTACCCATCAAATACCCAGAGGGAATGCAAACACTGCTGTGCAATTGTAGTTTTATAGGGATTGCAACAATCCTTTTATTTCTTAAGGGAAGCAGTGTGTACCCTAGCTTATCATTCTGCATTTTTATTTGCTGGTCTACATAGCAGTATAAGGTTTTTGTGCTTTATTGATATTTGTGGTTTTGGTTTTTTTTTTGCATATTTGTTATATTAATTTTGATAACAAAGGAGTGAGAACTAATCTCAGCTCTGCTCAGTTGGACTGATGATGATCATGTGGACAATTTTGAACAAACTCAAGCAGATGTTGGGTGTGTAAATCCCAAGCTGATCCAGAAAGACCCTGCTTGGCAGCTTGCTTATCTCTTGGGTGGTGAAGATAAATCGTTGCTTTTTAATTCCCCCCTTTTAAAAGCATGGGAACAGACTGTTGAAAAATATTGGACCTCATGAAGGTGGGGTAGAAAGTCAGTATGGCTAAGCAGTAATCTTAGAGTTTAAGTGGAAGAAGAAAATGACTGACTACTGGAGGTAATGTCAGGAGAAATGGGAGAACTGCAGGGATGCTGTTCACCTTTGGAGAGTGATAATTCATACGATCTGAGCTCAACCACAGCTGAAGCTGGCCAGTAACATGGGGGATAGCAAAAAGAGGCTTTTTAAAATATGTTAACAACAAATGAGTGCCAGAGACAACGTGTCTGCTACTTGATGAGGATGCTCATCTCACTAATTAGGACATAGTAGAAGCAGAGTAATGCCTTCTTTGCCTCTGTCTTCAGCACCAATGGTGGGCTCTGGGACTCCTGGAGTTCTGAGCTCGAGGACCATGACTGTGGTAATGATAAATTCCAAGCCAACACCAAACTTGTGTGGGATTTGCTGCTTCAGCTATTATATACTAGTATATGGGGCCCAATGGGATTCATCCCAGGGTACTCAAAGAGATGACCAATGTCATTGTGAGAAATCTCCCAATTATTTTTCAATGGTCTTGGGAATATGGAGATGTCCCAGTTGACTAGAAGCCATGAGCTGGACTCAGTGCTCTGTGTTGGTCCCTTCCAACTCAGAATATTCTATGGCATGGATGTCCGAAGTTTTGGCTTGCTTGGGCTGCACTGAGTGAAGAGGAATTGTCTTGGGCAGTTGTTTTTGTTGCCTGTGAGTGATGTGCGTGTGCGTGGGGCTGGGCCAGGTCTCTGAGTGGGGAAGAGCCACTGCCATGAGCAGCAGGGGGTGGGGCTACTTACTAGCTGTCATGGGCTGCATATGACCCATCGGCCACAGGCTGTACATGCCTGTTCTTTGGTTTCAGCTTTTTGGTTTTGGTCCCTAAGCTCTGATACTGAACTGATTGACAGTATTTGGGATAAAGACTGTGTGTGTCTATGTCTGTGTGTACATAATCTAGAAACTACTTCCCAGCTTCTCAAAAATCCTTCTTCTTCCACAGTAGGAAGACATGAATATTCAACAGTAGAAATCTGTGCATGACATTCAGTAACATCACCACAAAGGTAAGATAACACAGTTCCACATCATCACAAGTTGCAAAGGCCTGTCTACACAAATGTAGGAAAAACAAGGGCTAATAGTTTAGATGTCTTCCTACTGTGCTAATTTTCTGGTTTTGATTATTGACCAGTGCGATACATTTACTTAAATTTACTCTGTGCCGGTGTCAACACATGCTTTTCTTGACAAAAGTAAATAAGTCCCTGGGAGGACTGGAGCCTGTTACATTTGAGTGGCATTTGGAAAAGGGGAAAAAAAAGAAAGTTCCTAAAGATAATTGATTAATTTAAGGAGTAATAGAAGCTTAAATATCACTTTCAGATGCCTAACATATCTGCTAGAGTTTAAACATCTCCTTCTCAGATTTCTCCATTATTCAGAAAAAAAAAAAGTGAGGATACCAAGATGATGTAATCTTTAATGTAGTATTTCTTTGCAAACATGAGTAACAATATGAGCAATTATCTCATTATCCATCTCACTGGGTTTGCAGTGAAA
Organism: Penelope pileata; assembly: GCA_013396635.1. NCBI lineage: Eukaryota > Metazoa > Chordata > Aves > Galliformes > Cracidae > Penelope > Penelope pileata. The sequence goes on along the minus strand of WBMW01001008.1, from coordinate 337,234 downwards.
TGGGATGGGACTGCAATATAACTAATAAGGGATACATGCTATTATAGAAAGGAAAAAACAGCCTTCCAGATCTTACCAATCTGCCAATTAAATTTTAGTGATTCTTCTTTTTCTTGCATTTTACATCTTGACTCTGTCTCTTGTATATACCATGCAGATGAGACTATGATATAGGTGTCAGCTTTTGTGTGACTTCTGAGGCTTTACTTCAGGTTTATCTGCCATTACACTAGCTTTATGGCTCACTACACTTCTGTGAGCCTGGTCTGACTACAGGTGTCTGACTGATACAGCTGAGCAGCCAGGTAGGTGACAGGGTGACAAGGTGACAAGTGGTAGCAGAGCAATGGTGCAGTGATGGTTCCTCCTGTTCTGGAGCCGAGCAGAGCTCTGTTTTCTCTTGTGAAATGGCTGTGTGCAGGCCTGTGTAGTGAGATATTGTTCAGCAGCTTCCTTCTAGAGCTGTTAAGCTTTTGGAGCCAGGGTTAGCCATAAACTAACTGCTGCAGAGAAAATTCTACTTGATTTTATTTTCCTGCTGGTCTTTCCTTACTTCTCTCATCTGTCATACTGTCCTCTTAAAATCCCTTTTGACATGGATCCTTAGGTGCCTGTCAGCCTTGTATTCCTTCTCATCCTTCCCTGCATTTGAGTTCATATCATGCAACAGCTGCTCCTGCACTGCTTGACCTCATGCAGGAGGCAGTATTGATTGTTCAAGGCAGACCATCTCTCTGCTTTCCAATTCTTTATCTGGTGTACAGAAAGGAGCTGACACAAGGAGCCCAAACCTAAACTGCATGTGTTCAATTTTTTTTGCAGTTATTGTTCAGACCCAATTGTCACGAGATGCTACAGCTCTCAAAGGTATCTGGTGTAACACAAAGTCTTTGAAAAAATACAGCTGTAAAGTTAACAAATGTCTGCTAAATCCTCATAAAATTGAAGTATAGAATGTATAACTTGCCCAAGTAAGATAAATGTTTTTCATAGGATGAGGAAAAACAGTTTTCTACCCTGAAGGCAAACCATTAAGCCCCCATTGAAAATACTTGGGCTATTTTTTTTTTTTAAATGTAGTTTACTGTAAAAATCTAGTCTCCGGAAACATTAATAAAACATGTCCAAATAACTGCACTTGGTTAAGTCATAAATGGCATAAAATAAGGTCTTGAAAGGAAACTATTGAGTAAGCCTGATGTGAGTAGCAAGTCATTACTGACTGTGCTGTCTCTAAGTCTTGTGGTCAATGGTGTAGTTGTAATGAAAGCATATGTAGAGTTATGCATTTTAAAAAGAATGCAAGTGGAGCTATTTCACAAAGCCTCCCATAAGCTTTAGCAAAAATAATGCTTTATTTTTATAACTATTAATCAGAATGTATTTATAGACATCTCCATTCAGCGTAAAATAATAAAACTTTTTATGCCTTTGGAAACTGTTATCATTAGCTATTTTTTTGTTGTAAATGTCATAATGCATTAGAAGAAGTTGTAACAAGTAGCTTTATTTTACAAATAGTGCTATAAATATAGCTTTCTTTACCATATTAGCTCATTATCATTAGGAATTGCAAACATGATGCAGCTGTCCATGTTATCTTCAGAAAATCTAGCTCATTTATGTATTTATCAGACTTCAGACATCAGTTATTTTTTTCTGCAAACATAGTGCAATTTTTTACTGCATATTCAGTCAGCACAGTTGACAGAAAAAAAACATCCTTCTCCCCCTTATAGTGATTCATTTATTCAGGATAAAAGGAAGCTGTTACATGGGAAAAAATAGTTTTCCAACGTGCATTTTCCAGAATCCCTGCAAGAAATTCAACCTTTGTTCTTCTGCTTACTGAGGGATTTTACTAGCCTCCCTAGCCTAGTTTTAAACTTGGAGTATGCTATAGTTTGTTTTATCTTCATAAGATACACTCTAATGTGTGAAATATAATAAAAAATTACGGGCCTCAGGAGAGATAAATGTCCTTGATACATGTCTGATAGTTGACTGTTTCAAATGTGGACTTACTATAGACCCAGAAAGGCCCATAAATTTTTGAGAAAATGGCTTCCCTTTTAGAGATATTTTTGCTCTCAAATTTGCTGTTTGTCTTTGGAGCACCTTTCAACCATGAATGCAGGTTTCCTTTTCTTTGTCAATTTTGAAATACCTCATTTCTGCCTATACAATCAAAGTACTTGAATAGCCATTCACAATTCATTCTGTAGTCATAAAAGTATGTATGACAGGTGCAATTTTTGCCTGTGCAATCTGGAAACAAGTTTTGGACTTCATTCACATGCAAACCTTTAATTTCATGGTGTTAATTGTTGGATCTTAATAGTGAATCCCTCCTTTTATAAACTACAATATTAGTCTATTGCTGAATAGTAAAAAAGAGACTAGTGGAGTCTAAATGTTGCTGCTGATAGGGACTTTTTATATGGGGAAATAACATGAAGTAATCAGTTTAATTGCATGTACTGTTCCCTCTTGTGTTCAGGAAGTAAAGAAGGAAGAGAATCTAATCTTACCTTCAAATGAGTAAGATAAATAAGAAGTAAAATTAAAAGTCTTAAGCAGAATTTTTAAAGTACGTCAGGCTCAGTAGAATAAAGGTGATACCATTAACATTGATCTCTCTTTTGATTGTACTTATTGCTTAACATTCCTGTGGTTTTGCAAAAATACTTTCATTCTTTTCTTCTTTCTCCTTCTGACCTCCTCTATTTCCCACACTATACTCTGGTTTTCCTTCTCCTAGAAATGAGTTGTGGTTACCTCTGGCCACCAGCTAAACAGCCATCCAGCTACTCACTCATTTGTCACCCCAATGGGATAGTAAGAAAGAACAGTAAAAACAACAGCAAAGAAATTCGTTGTCAAGTCAAAGACAGCTTAATGAGTGAATGGAAAAGGAATGATTCAAAGGCAATAACTCTTTATCTCCCACAAGCATATGAATAGCCAGCCAGTCTACACGCAGAGGCCACAGTGGAAGACAAAAGCCCCTGTTTTTAATGCTTAGCACGGTGTTACATGGCATGGAATATCCCTTTGGCCATTTCAGGCCAGCTGTCTCCTCGCTAGGGTGTAGGAAGGGAGGCAGAATGAGAAAAAGAAAAACCTTGATGCTGTACAAACACTGATCAGCAATAGCTAAAACATCAATGTTATTGACGCTGTTTTAGTCACAAATCCAAAGCACAGCATGACATGGGAACTATGAAGAAAGTTAACTCCATTCCAATCAGACACAGTGCAAGACTGTTGTTAAAGAACCATTTTTTTTTTTTTACCATTTTTAATAAATTTTCCTCACTGCATTCCCTTCCTCTTCACAAAAAACAAACAAACAAACAAAACCCTATTTTTTTTCCACTTTGGTAATTTGATTAACTACTTGAAAATCCCTGCTATCATTAAGGGTTCCATTATCTTTTTTCCTCCAGTAAGAGGAAAAGAATCAAGATAAAAATTCTTTTTCCAGAGCAGTGGGTAGACAGTTTGCGTACTATTATTGTCTTCTCTTGTAGTACACAATCACCTTTTGACCTCTGTCGAAATACTGTGTAAATTTGCTGTGTCTAATGGTACTTTGACAGACTCAAGAAATTCCTGTTAATTATGTAATTTTCCCATGGGACACCAGTCAGTGCTAAGACAATGTTATATTTTGAAGGAGGAATCTTGAAGTTAAGAAACTGCTCTGTGAATGTACAGCACTTGGTAGTAAATAATTATGCAGCAACAAGGGGAAAACTGTAAGAATGTTTTATTATTTTATTTTAATCTCATTATATAAATATAATTTTAATTGAGCTTGTTTTGTACCCTCTGTTTTTTTTTTTTTTTCAATTCTCTAAAATGAAGTCACATTAGAAATAGCTGTCTTCCTCAGCAATAGACTTAGAATAAAGTCTGTTAAATAAACCTCACCTGAGCCAATAATTCTTTCTTTGTACACCTATGAGCATGATACCCTGTTGACCACAGGGTAAAACATTGTCTTGCATATGTTTTTCCCGCATTTTTTGATATAAAAGACTAGTTCTCAATTTGTCTTTTCTCACTCTGCAAACTCTGTGAGTAGCAGAGATTGGTAACCTGCAGACAGAACAGCACTTCAGACTTTTCAGAACAGAACTAAAACACCTGATGTTGAGTAAAGCATAATGTAAAGACAGTGGTATGTAGTGCTTCCACAAATCTCTTAAGGTATAGTAGCAATATAGTATAAATGATGCACATTCTTCCCCCTTCAGCTTTCAGAAAACTTAAGTTTATGATGGAGAATAAAATGACCAAACTGTTCTCACTTTGAAAATATTTCAGGTTTTTTGATCTGGCAACTGTGTTCATCGCTTCCAAAGGATTTTGGTAGTTGAGATGCATATTTTAATTATAACTTTATGCTAATATCTTTTGATATTGTGTATTTCATGAAATACTTGGTTTTACAATCAGCTGGTCAACATATGTAAGTTTTAACTACAGAATTTGATGAGGTTTACCGATTATTGTTCTTTTTCAAAACGGTAAGAAAATGGATCTTTTAGCAAAAGTGGTCATATTTCATCACAGCTAACTGCATAACATCTTAGTTATGTGTAAGTGGATGCCTGTGACAGGAATTTGTAGATCTATTTATAGAGGAGCAAACTCTTTTCCAAATATTTATGGACTCCTTGGTCAGTAAATGCAGTTTGGAATGATAGCTTTGAAAAATCTCATCTCATGGATATCTCAAAAATATTTGGTCCCAAATATTACTAGTTACTTTTTAGAGGGCAATTTGAGTGTCAATAAAGCTTTATTCATTTGCACCTGTAATCATTAGACTGGACTCCATATCTTTTATTTTTTATTAATAGAGCTTGTAAAGTGATTAGACTTACAGATAAGCCCTGGGCCTCATTAAGATAGTACATTGTGATGACAGTGACAGCTTTGCAGCAGGAGGAAGAGGATTTGTCTACATTCAGACAGGGACTTGCATCTCTGAGGAATATGTAATGACAGGCAAGGCAATGCGAGGGTTGTGATGGGGGCTGAAATAAGCATACTGTGTCAGGAAAACAAAGCTCTGTCTAACTTAATAGCACATCTCTAAGAGAAGATCCTTCAGGGAAGGATATGAGAACAGGGTGGTTAGAGAGTAATCCTTCTCCTCATAAGTACATCTAGCTTCTGCTAATGTGTATCTTTGGATGGTAGTCTGTGTATGAATGCGATGAACAGTCTTCAAGAGAAATGAGCACAAATTATTTTCACATCTTGGCTTGCACCAAGGTAGTTGAACTGTGTCAGCTTGTCATCTACAAGCATGAAGAGTAAAGTGCACCCCTCTTCCAATACTACCATTTTAGAGGTATTGAGTGTACTTCCAGACATGATTTATATTATTTGGCTGTAGCTCTCTACCATTCTTGTCACATTTTCTGAGAAAGGACTTTAATGTGTATTGAAAGAATATATTAAATTAAAGAGCAGCCCAGGTAGATATTTAATTTGGAGGTTTGCGTAAGGATAAAACTAATGATGTGTCTGACTTCAGTATTCTTTTGCAGCTGAAGTTTCTGTTCATTGATATGACCTGCAGATAGCCTACATTGGTATTTTCATTGGCTAGATTCTTGTTCCATTAACTTAGCCACCTACATGACAAAGTTCATTCAAAACAGTGTTTATACCCTTTCCAGGGTTTGGAGACTTCAGGAAAGTTAGACAATACCAACTGTTCAGTTCTCATTTTGTATCCTGTTCTCTATTATATATGTAGGACAGATACAGTTAAGCTCCCATTTTCTTTTCCTTTCTGTGTTGAATTTTGCATATTTCTGTTGTAAAATAAGAGAAAATATTTAAGTGTTTGCTAGGTATACTGCTCTGTGTCTTCATTTTGCCCTTAGTTTCCAGGAAGAATCATTAAATGCAAATCATTTTTCTTTATTTGCAATAGGTCAAACTAATTTAGCTAAAGTTCACAACCATCTGCATAGAAGATTATTGTAAACACAATAAAATTCAAAGGTCATTTCTTTGACTGAAGGAGGATCAAAGGTACATTCTGTGCTATTTTAATCCACTTCAGAAACTTGTAATGAATTTAGTAAAGGGTGAAAGTTCAAGGTTTCCCTTGCTGTTGCTTTTTATATAACACTATTAACTATTCACTGATCTATCGTTGTAACATGTTCAATGGTGTATGAAGGAGAAGCCAGCAAGGGGAACTTAGCTGTAGTATAAGACCTTCTGATGTATGCTGATTTTGTTGATATGTTTCATCAGTTGAATAACAGCAGCTTAGAAAGCAGCAGTCAATCTTATTCCTGATTATGAAGTCTGAATACTTACAGCCCATTACAAAAGTAAATGATGAACTCTAAAACACAATGGTTTTGCACTCTGACACTGCACAATTCCAAAAATAATCCTGAATAACGGACCTAGAATCTTAAGGTGCTTCCCATTGCTTAAGGAGATATATGGATTGCCTGGTTTTGTTAACCTGCTAAGATTGCTAGGTTACTCTTTTACATAACAGTCACAGTGTTTTCTATGGAGCTGGTATAGCACAGCTGTGGAGGTTATTATGCCATGATGCTATGCATAGACTAAAGTAGCTTGAATTGTGAATAAATTTGCCTCACTACCTGCAGGTAATGGTCTTTCAGAAATGGCGCTTTGCAATGCAGATAGCCAGAAAAACCTGCCCAGCCCAAGATTCCCTGGGATGATCAGCAATTCAACAGTACCATAAATGAAGAGGACTTGTTGAAATAGTATATAATGCAATTTTTTCTACTATCCTGAACTAATCACTTGCTTTAGTCATCAGTGATTAAGTCAAATTTTGTTTCTATAATGTGAATTTGCAGAAACTTGTTATATTGCACAATCAAATTAGCTTACAGTTATTTAAATATATTTGCTGGAGAACAAGGAGCTAGAGAGAAATATTTACATTTCATTTAGCTTTGAGCTGGCACAATGACTTTTGGTTCTGACTTTGTTATAGCAATGACTTTAAGCTTTTGAGCTCGGTTAGCTGACCAGAACTATGGACTGAGGAAGAAATGTGCTATTTTGGTTATGAGGTGGACTATGTTTGTGCATATGTTTAGTTCTTTCAATATTCTGATATTTTAAAAAAAAAAAATACAGTCTTCCATCTACTTTTCAGAGGTAACAGAATTAAAACTATGGAGTTATATAGGGGCCATGGTAATTATTCCCCTCCAAAACCCTGTCTGCAGTGAAAGGAAAGCCAGAAAATTCTTCCAAATTCATCTAACTCACTGATAAAAGACTGACTATAGTCATGTGTAGATTAATAGGGATATTTCATTCTTGATGCAGATGAATTGCTTCACTATGCAGCTTTCCCAACTAGCCAAATGCCAATCTGAAATTACCCAGTTCAGCTGATTAAGTCCATTGCAAAAAAACTAGTGATGTTTCCTCGGGAAAGCATGGACTCAATCAATAAGCTTTCTAAGCTTTATAATACTACTCAAAAGGGAATTATCCCCTGAGCAGATGAGGCAATAAATCTCTGTTTCTATTCCTTCACTTGGAGACTTCTGGCTGGAGTGAAAAAAGCACTTTAAAAGCAATAATAAGGGTTGTTCCCTGACTCTTTGTATTGAAATTTATACGATACTGTCCTCATAGAGACATTTCCCAGTGGAATGTCTCTTTTCAGTGGAAGCCTTTGGAAACTGCAAGAACCACAAAGTATGCACCTACCTGCGACTGCTGCTTTGTGGCTGGAGTGTGTTAGCATTCTGCAGGAACAAGATATGAAATATTCTGTACTATATTATATTTAGATTATTCTCCCAGTCAGGTCCTGAAAGTATGAAATGAGAATAGCAGTAAATGTGACAGCTTAACAACAACAGTATTTGATTTCACATTAATTTATCTCTTTTGGAGAACAGATATCTTGTTCTTTAGACACATCTGTATTTCTCAAAGAAAACTAATCCAGCTTGAAAGAAAGTTTGAATGCCAGGTAGAAGATCATTATGTGTGATAGATACATCTCTGAATGATCTTAGTGTGCCTGCTGAAGGGAAGAATTTCAGAGAAGACAGGCAGAAATTAAAGTTTTCAGCTTTGAAAAGTTTCCTATTGGAGATACTAGTGAGAACTAACACGTCTCAGAGATATAACTGAAAAAAAAAGAAAATTATTTCCTCTAATGCTATACCCCTTTCTCTTGGGAAGCAAATGTGGTATGATTAAATGTAAATACTCAGTGTAATTAACATTAGTTCTGCAGGACAAAACCATATGTAGGGTATGTATCAAGTTATATCAAACTCTTTTGGAGTAGTTTGTATGTGGCATGTACTTTTCCTGTAACTGTTTAAAGAAAGGTTAAGGCTGCTTATATTTCCTCTGAATTTGACCTGCAAAAAGGAATAGGCACTTAAAAACATAAAAAATGAAGATACTCAAATAAGATATTAAGATAGTATTGTACATTTATTTCTGTTTTGTTCCTCAAGGGGCATTTACAAGTAATTCTGGTTAGCCTCTGTGGACTCTGATGTAGTGTAGGGCTATATAGCACTGTAGTATAATGTCCTAAGACATAATCTTTCATATTTATCATCCAGATGTTTTTTGGGTCACTGGTGGAGAAAACTGAAGCTCTCCATTAATGGGTAGTGCAATTTTATCTAAATTGCATCAGTGATACTAAATGCAAATATATATATGTGGAATGACTTCAAACAATGCTCAAAACATTCAATTGAATTGAAAATCTATCTTTTTGCTTGCTTCTTACAGACAATGTCCAATTTTCAGCAGCAGTTTGTGATCTGTGATATTAAGCTTGTTTACATCTATTGTTCCATGTGTTCTTGTATTGTTTGTTCTTTAACATAAAAAATGACAGTCACAAGGTACTGGAAAAGGCTGCCCAGAGAAGCTGTGAATGTCACATCCCTGGAGATGTTCAAGGCGAGGTTAGGTGGGGCTTTGGACAGCCTGATCTAGTGGAAGGTGCTCCTGCTCATGGCAGGGAGGTTGGAACTGGGTGTTCTTTAAGGTCCTTTCCAACTCAAAGCATTCTATTATTCTATGAAACATACCAAAACATGATGTCCTCTAATAATCTGAAGAATAAGCCTTTAAGTACCTTGTTTCAGTCACTTTATCTTAGCGATTGAACCATATCTGTAGTTTGCTTCCATGTGACATAATATTCTAGTTAACAATCTCATTATTTGTATGGGATTGAACTGAGAAAGTCATATACATGTTGCGATTATGGAGTTTAAGCTGGATTGGAGAAGCACTGCGTGTAATTATTTTTCTTTAATGTGCATCTTGAAAACATTATGGCCTTTCATGTATGTTGAAGAATGACTTATAGGTGGATTGTGTGAACTGAAGGAGTAAGTGATTGTTTTTCCCTGAAAATCTCTCTGTGTATACTATGGCTTTTTGAAATATAACTTCCTTAAACAAAGTGTTACTACAGGCAACTGGGACTCAAAATAAACAATTGCTTTCAATGTAGGCCCAGGCTAGCTCCATGTCTGAAGAATTTGGAAACGCCTCTGCTAAACACGTCAGGCATAGAGATAACTTGCCAATATATATGAGTATTGAACCGTTTGGCTGCTCTTTTCTGAGCCTAAGCTGACCTTTAGCAGAAAAAAAAATGCCTTGGCTGGAAAGAAGCAGTGTATTTTCTGTTATGAGAGTATCTTGACTTTCTCAAAGTTGTGTAGCTGAGACCTGTTTGCTGTATTACTTCTCTAGTCACTTCTTTAACAGTTTCTTCATTGCCTCATTTTGGCCTCAGTCAAACAGCAAGGCCAAGCTGAAGACGGCAGAAGTCACTATACAGTGTCCTCGGGAAACACAATGCAGATATTTTTCTATGTTTTTTTTTTTTTTTTGGTGGTTGTTTTTACTATATCTAAATGATACTAATCCTCTAAAATGCTCTTCTGTACAATAAGATTTTGCAGGAAAACTTCTGGAAACTTAGCGTATTACCTTGAAAACTTGACATATATAGTATATTCATGACTATTAAATCGCCCCTGATGCTTTGAAATGAAACAGCATTAGTGGCAGCATTTCTATCAGAAATGTGTCCAAACAATGGATTTTGTCACAGCTTGTGAACTGACAACTAAGCTGTGGCATGGTGTGCTGATTTTGCCTATCTATTTTCCAGTCCAAGTTACTTCAGTGGTGTCTATTGAAAAGCTATAGGGTAAAACTGTATTTTATGCATTGGTGTCATATCTGAGTTTGGCTATGGAGGGACAGCCATAAAAAGAGCAGTTGGATTTGGAAGCTTTGCCAGCAGCCATCCTGGTGTTCTCAATTTCCTTGGCAGTGGGGCTGCTCTGCAGCAGCTAATAGAGTGCCCTGACAAGAGAGGGCTGCAGCACTGAAAGCCTTGGGAACCTTGGGCCCTCTGAATCCAATTCCTCTGCAGTTCATTAAAGTTCATAGGAGTTATAGACATAAATATCAAGTAGAAAATAGCAAATAAAATATTCTTTTGAGAAGCTGGTGGTCATGTAGTCAAGGTGACTGAGCTTTAAATGTTGAGTTTATTTATTTTTAAAATCAGCTAACTGTAAAGCTTTAGAGTGAATTCATCCTAACAACTAGTTTTTCTCAAAGAAAACAACCACCAGAATAAAAACAAACAAAACAAAACAAAACAAAAAAAACCCCAAAAACCAAAAAAAAACCCAACTCACTCCAACCACCGCCCCCAAAATGAACAAAAGAACAACAGAAACAAACATTTTATTTATTTATTTTTCCTTTCTTGCTAGCAAATCCTTTGGAGAAGTGTAGTTATATTATTCTGAATTTCACTGTCTAGTTGACTGTACCAGAAGAAAGAAATACAGTATAAATACAGTATTGATTTTTTTCTTCTAACTTCACATAGGATTTATTGAATTTAAGGATAAAAAACCTTTTTTTTTTTTTTTTTTTTTTGCAAAAGCAAAGATCTAATTTCCCTACTTTCACAACTGGAAGAGACACAAACTACCTTACAATGTAACTGAAAACGGCACAGAGAAGTGTGTAGTTATGTCCTAATGTGAAGAAACTGAAAAAGGGGATGAGTTCAGTATGTTTAGCTAACAGTTATAGAATTAAGTGAGTTACAATGAGTGCTTGCATTCCAGGGTGGGAGATTTTCATTTTTTAACCTAAGAAGCTTACAGTTTAAAAGTGATTATCAATCCAGTGAACAACTCTAGAGTCTTGGATCCTGTCCCATGACTGCTTTAAGACTGTTCTGTGCTCCTGTAGCTTTGGGATTGACTCATCTTAAATGGGAATTATCATTGTTTTCTTCAAAAAGTAAGCTAAATATTGCTTCTTTCACCTAATAAGGGCTATAAAGGTTGTAAAGTTGCAGAAAATTTTTTAAGTCAGTGATAGTGGATAGGAGAAAATATCAGATCTTCAAGCATATCCAGCACATTCCTTTGTGTTGGAATGTGGAATACAGATTATCTGCAAAGTATCACCAATCTTATTTTAGGCTGGGAATATTGTTTGGGGTTTTCTGATGCATTTGCTAAGCCATTATGTATAGTTCACTGTTTTACTTCTAAAGTTATAGGAAATTTGAAAGGCTCCATTGGTATTTATTACAGTATGTTGGGAGGAACAGCAGTAAGGTATTTTTTTTTTTCCAGTTTGTGTATACATTTGTAATATGTGCCAAATGAGAAATTTGTAGGAAAAATGGAAGCAATTTTTTTTTTACTTCCTGTGTGGAAGTAACAACAAAATATGTGCCTGTGTGAACACTTAAGAGTGACACAGGTGGCCTGTGTAAACTATATGGTATAGTGTCCTAAAAGCACTGGGTTTCCTTGTCTCTGTGCAGGCTATGTAATGTGCTTACAACACAACAGATCTGCTATAGACTGGATGTGGTGTGCTTCATGGTTATTACTGAGGTATGTGGTGGATGAAATGGGATTGCTGCACCTGAAAACTCTGGTAACCAAATTTTTTAGATTTTGACAGTGCAGACAGAAGTTGCAAATGAAAGAAATTGCCTGGGGAAAGACTTGATATACAGGAGCTACTTTGGAATAATCCTATAGCAAGTGGGATGTGCCCCCAAAGAGAAACTCTGAAAGAAAAAGCAATTAAAACTAGAGCTAATCAAATATAAAACCAGTTGTTGTGAGAAATAATAATTCCATATTTACAATCTGTTCTGGTTTTGTAGAACTCACTGGAGGGGCTGACGTGCAGCACAAAATATTTTCTGTAGCAGAGACCTAGTAAAATGATAGTACGGATTGTAATTCTTAGGGCTAAGAATGTTTACCTGTGGATATCTGACCCCCTGCTATTGTCTTGTCTTCCATGCTTCAACTTTACAAAGCTTTGCAGTAAGAGTGTAATTTGTTCCCTTTCAACTTCTTCTGAGGTGACAAGACCTCTATCATCGGTCAGTACAGTGTAGAGAAAACAATGAAATTTAAATGAACAGGTTCAAATTGACGATTTTTCATACATTAGTCTTCTGTTGTGTTTTCCATGCCAGACATGGCTCTTTCTCTGCTGAATGCTGTCAGGGTGAAATACATTTAACAAGTTGTGGGTTTTGAATATTCTTTGAAACTAATAGAGAATCCTCAGTGGTTTTTCTAGTTTTTATTTTGTGGCTAGTTCTTTGGAGAGATAGTCAACATTACTAATAGATTAAAAACAAACATTTCAGTATAATTAAAGGTAAATTGAAATAGCTGATCTGAAAAATTCACTTGGAAATTTAGTTTTTCCAGGTTCATGTGACATGCATTTTATTAAATAAAATCTTACTTTGTAAAGGCGAAGTTAATAACCTTTAGACAACTGAAATGATCGGGTATCTTACCTTTTAAAAAAGAGAAACTGAGTGTTAAACTCTTATGTAAGCTATTGGTAGAAATTCTTCATCTGGGACAGACAGTTTAATAAACCTACTCATAGCATATTATGTAGTAAAAAGGGATGAAATGTTTTGAGAAGAACAACAGTGTTTTTTTCTCTCTGTGTTTTGAAACTGCGTGGAAGTTGGGTTTGTTTGCTTTTCTGATGGCTTTAGTGAGAAATGGTTATATACTCAAAATTTCTGATATCCCTGAAGTTTCACCTCACCATGTGCAGAATGCGTGCTTGTCTTGCAGAGCAAGATTCAAATAATATGGTCTCTAAGAGCAAATAAGGTGCTTATCATAAAGAAATCCACTTTTTTTGCATGTTAATTTAAAATCCACTCAAATTAACACACTTGTTTTTCGACAATTCTTACATTTCAGGGCAGGAACAGACTGTGCCTTAGGTACTATGATGTATAGTTCAAAATATTTTTAAAAACTGATGTCACCTCTTTTTTAAAAAACAAAACAAAAAAAAATGAGCAGAAGAGCTTTGCCCATTATTTTCATTTTTCAGTGAACAGATTCATTAAGAATATCTGGTGTTTGTGGTTCAGACTAAGTTATCCCTGACCTAATTCCTTGAAACTATTCTGAATTGATGGATTAAATCACCAGGGAGAAGGAAGATAATTTAGAATGAGAGATCTTTGAGAAATCTTTGAAAGACTTACAGAAATTTCTAGTCAAGCTATCTTGACTTTGAGAACTTAAAACTAAACTTAAAAATAAAATCACAACAGATGAAGTGCTGAGTGAGCACATGGTTTAGGAGCTCTGTAATGGAAAGCAGAAATAAAACTTCTTTCAGCTGTTACCTGAAAGCAAGGAGTGACTGTTTCAAAAGGGAAAAAGACATTTCAAAAGGGAAGAAATGCAAGAGAAGTGCACTTTTTTAATGCACTATATTAGAAACTTACTATTTCACTAGCATTGTGATGTGGATTAATGATACACAGTTATATTAATAATGTACAGTATCTTTCAAAAATATGACAATGGGGCATATTAAAGCAGACTGTACGAGAAGATAGAGAGAAACAGGTACATCATTGCAGGTTATTTGAAAAAAAGTTGATGAAGAACTTAGATTTGTGTATTTGGAAATATTGGTATCAGTATTATCCAGGACATGTCAAGATTAATGAATTTACTTTATCTTTGAATGCTGAGCTATCTTTATGAACTCTATACTATTTCTCTATTTGCCTCTGCTCTTCTTTCCTCATTTAATCCCTAAATACAATGTATGTTTAGACATCTCGTGGGTGATAATGAGAGAACAATTATTGTGTCTTACTGCCAGAATAGGGTGAAAAGGGTCATTTGCATGCCTGACTTCCTTCAAGCTACAGAGAAGTTTGGTGATTTTACACTTGTAGATCTCCTAATCTTCCATTTGTGGTAATTGCTGTAAAATCATAGCAAGAATTTACTTATTAAGATTGTCTTGTGGTCTGTAGTCTTGTTGTATGGCTCCTCTCCATTCAAGAAATTTTTAATGGAACTGTTCCATGGATGAGTTTGCTAGCTTTCTTTTTTATTTAATTAAGCAAGAAATAAACAAGTTATTTCTTCATGAATGGAGTTGTTTCTTGCTCCCACTGGTGTTTGTGTGGCCTTTGATTAGCAAATTCCTATTCTTCTTTCTCTCAAAAGTTTCCACTTTTTGCAATACTTTTTGATCCCTCAAAAGTATTCAGTACTCTTCCTTACCTCTTGCTTGCTATCTCTTTTCTTCTTGTGGAAATTGCTATGCATTCTTCCTTCACAAATGACTTGCATGCTTCTGACACGTTTCCATATGCTGAGAAAGATGATGACCTACTGCTGGTGAATTTTACAGCAAGTAATCCTGACTGCTGTGGTGCTATAGGATTCACTGGAAGCAAAAAGGATGTTAAATCAGTTGCAAAATGTACATGTGAGGAGATTCACTGCAGTCATCCAGAGTTATTCTGATAAATTTTTATGTGAAGCTCAGTTGCAAATGGCTCCAATTTTGACAAAATGCAAAAAGGGAAAGTGGCTTGTTTTAGTAGTCATTAAATGGGTCAAAGGCATGCTTCTCCTTGGAATTTCAGCACATTAAGTATATTTCCAGGTATCTAACCTCTGTTATTTTCTCAAATACCAATGTGACTTTTAAATGCTACACATCTGTGTGAATTCAGCTGTGTTATGATGTGATTACCTTTCTTTCTTTTTTTTTTTTTCAAAAAGTCTTACTCCCCTTCCACAATCTATTCCAAATACCATTGGCAAGGCAAGAACTTATTTAACATTCAAATCCTTCCTGTAAACTGCCCTTTTATAGAAGCATCCACGAGAAATTAACTTTGACTCATCCTCAGCTTGTAAATATTTGGATTATGTGGTTGGAATCTCTTTGCATAATAAAAGTGTTCAGTGCTATTATTTATTCTGGTCAATTATCTAAGCTCATCATTTTTTTTTTCAACATGCTGTTTATGCTGGCTAAAGTGAAGAAAAAGTAAAACAAAGTCAAGGTGCTTCAAGAGCTGTAAAGTCATAATGAAGTTGCAGAGCAATGTACACCCAGCTTTGCAGATTGTGGACAGCAGCACAGAAGACATCACATCAGTCTTCAAGAACAAACAGATCTAATGCTTTTAAATAGTCAAGTGTCTTCCAGTGGTGATTTATTTTGTTGGAACAGTAGTTTTTGATCGGAAATGAACAATTAAAGTCAGGATGTTCTACTGTTTTTTGGAAAGAGAAGATACATGTAAGGTCATCACTATTTGACCAAAGTAGGATGTTTGTAAAATATGTTGTCATTTAGATTGATCATCTCTCCAGGATGTTCTCCTGATGAATAGTGGGGACACTGCAACATTCATAGGAAAAAAGTTAGGGAGGTCACAGGAGGTCCTGAGGCACAGGATTTGGAGTTGAAATTCTGTATTTAGTTCCTGTTTGTAAAATAGTTCTTATGTGGCAATAAAGCACTCACTCGTTGTCCTATGTGTCCTGGAATGAAGACATAGCAGCAGTTATAGCTGCTTTATATAAGATGTATATACAGGATTTATACAAAGATAATTTCTAGGTGTTTGCATCCACCATCACGATAACAAGAAGTTTAGTACAAGAACGAATCATCCTGATACTTTGTGCCGTAAGGGGGAATGATTAAACAATTCAAATGATAACATTATACCTGCAATTACATCCCACATAAAACTGTGGCTTGAACTACACATTTGTATGACTGTATTTGTTTACAGCACTTATTTCTATGAAGCTGAGCATGTTGCTGCTACTTTAATTGCTTCACAATTTGAAGGTGTTCATTTATTGATGCAATTGCATTTCCTTCCTTCCTTGGTGTAATTGCAAGAATGTTGAAATATTATTCCTTTAAAGAAATGCTTGTCCTACAGCATAATTTTAGTGTTTCAGTTGTTCAGGAAACAGTATTTAAAAAAGACTTTTACAAACTTTAAAAGACATATTAAAGGTTGTTTTTGCTTATTAGAAGCAAGGTTTTTGGAAGAAATTATCTAACTTACCTGTTATCTATGCATCTATTATCTGGAGTAAGTCTTCAGCAATCAACTATAGGAAATTCAGTATTCTCTTACAGAAGACAAGTGCACCTACAGACTCCTCACTCATGGGAACCAAAACTCTTGACAATATACTGCTTTTTTATTTAGATGGGGAGTGGTCCTAACTGTTCTTCCTTCTTGTTTAGCTACCTGTTTAAAGGTACATACTTTCTTTAACTAACATTCTGCAGAGCTATTATGCTTCTAAATCTGTCCTTTTGACTCTGAGCAGAAGCAATGAGAAGAAACTATCTCCACAGTGACTTTAAATCTCCAGCATTGCTTTAGAGACTCTGTAAATGCTGTTCAACTCCATTTTGCACTGTAGTATTTATAACTATTTATTTTTTCTTAAGTGAAAATTGTACATGTATACGTCTCTAAAGATCAGCAAATATTCTTTCATTTTCACGTTGTCAACAGGTGAAAGAATTTACCACATCTATACACACGTGCATATATAAATATATATTTACGCATATTAGAGGCAGAAGCTAATAAAAGGATCAGATCTCATAGAATCATAGAATCATAGAATGGTTCAGGTTGGAAGGGACCTTAGAGATCATCTTGTTCCAACCCCCCTGCCATGGGCAAGGACACCTCCCACTAGACCAGGTTGCCCAAAGCCCCATCCAGCCTGCCTTTGAATACTTCCAGGGAGGGGGCATCAACGACTTCTCTGGGCAACCTGTTCCAGTGTCTCACCACCCTCACAGTGAAGAATTTCTTCCTTATATCTAGTCTAAATCTACCCTCTTCCACTTTATAACCATTAGCCCTTGTTCTGTCATTATCTATCCTTGTAAAAAGCCCCTCCCCAGCTTTCCTGTAGGCCTCCTTCAGGTCCTGGAAGGCTGCTATCAGGTCCCCCCGCAGCCTTCTCTTCTCCAGGCTGAAGGGTCCTAACTCTCTCAGCCTGTCCTC